>OY998171.1:62755496-63046583 GCA_963921995.1 Oxystoma pomonae
TTAATGGAGGTCCCCTTGTGCTTCCAAATTGTTCTCGTATAAGTACTTACTTATCTTCAGGAGCTGTGGGAGAGATGGTACTTTGATAAATATCTATGAGATTATTTGAGGCATTGTTTATAAAAACTTACAAGATTTCATAAGCCAAAACTATTTTTTTGTTGTAAAAGTATTTACGACAGATGATGTGATTATCGTTTTTTTTATAAGATTTTATAAGTTCCGGTGGGCGACGACTTAATATATTTGTTTCAAAGGGCATGTAGGTTAGGGCGGGTAAAATCTTATTACTTTGATAAGTTTCAATCATGATCATGAATCAAAAAAATATTTTTTTGTAGAAGTAAGTACTTATACTAAGTATAGCTTTTTTAATTAGTTTTCAGGTGGTCGAAAAAACTGATAAAAAGCAGGTGTGGTTTTTATGAGATTTAATTAGGTTTTTTTGGCAAGGTGGACACATAAAAATCTATAAAATGTAGTAAGTTTGTCTGACTATAAAATGTATTTAAAGAGTTTTTACCAACTCATAGAAAATAATAAATGTTCATAGAAATCTGTCAAATTCTATGAGTTGATCTGATCTTAAAATATCCCAAAATCTCATGAAAAAACGTTTTTTACAAACTCTTAAAACATTATAAAAGAACAAGGGTGTAATCATAGAAACCTATAAAATGTTATGAGTGGATTTGAATATAAAATTTTTTCAGAAAAATCATAAAAACATCGGTTTATATAATTCTATAAAACATTGAATGGTTGATGTGTCGGTTTGATTATTAAATATCTTAGAAAAGTGTGCTTTTATAAAACCATAAAATATGTTTAAAAGAATATCTGCACTTATCAAATTTGATAAACATTCATAAGTCGGTCTGATTTATAGGATCAGATATAGAAAATCAAAGCATTGTAAAGACATACCTCTTAAATTATTACAAGCTTTTATAATCCTAAAAATGTTGCCTCACAAAGCTTATAAACCTTGTAAAAACTGATAATAATCAGGTGTTTTTTATGAGGTTTAATTCGGTTTTATTGGCAGGGTATTAGTAGTAAAATCATCGCTGTGATATGATGTCGCAACTCTATTAGGGATGTTGTACACTTCCGGCCACATAAAATGCGTACAGCAGAAGTTAGCTGCGGGTCTGTTGAATTTAAGTTATGCTAATTGCGTTGCTTATTCTCACTGACTTTGACGTTTTCGAATTACAGGTTAGATCTTTTGACATGTAAACACAAACATAAGGAGACTGGCCACACTTTAATAAAAAACTAATATACCAGTCCATTCATAAAGAAGAGAGAGTAATAAAACGATTTAAAACCCATTTTCTCGAGCGTACCATTGGCGTAAGCGTTTTGCCAAGATTTAAATTTAAAAAAAATAGAAAAAAGACAACAGTTAAAAATATATATTATATTTTAACCTGATAGAGAAATTGTTTATTATGCGTGTTCTGTTTTTGCACTATAATACGTAGGTATGGAGATAATGCCGTATTTGTTTCAGGTGCATAATTAGAGGATTAAGTTTAAGAAATAATATAATTTTATGATTTTAATAATTTTAGATTATTAGCAATTTTTTTGCTATTATAGGTACTTATAAGTTGGTTCTAAATATTATTTTTATTAGGTAATTAAGAGTAATTCTCTCTGAAATATTAACGTTGACTACAAATCTGCTTTGCTTTTCATTATAATTTTAACTTTTAAAGTTTGTGCAGTTTGTGTATCTAGAAAGTAAAAAAATATGTCTCCTACTCCGAGTACAAACAAACAGTTCTTAGTGTGTTCGATATTCTGCAAAAAGACTATAAAACATTGATAGTGGATAAGTTGGTAACGAAGTGTTCTAATTTTACCCAATTTGGAAAATCAACTATTTATAGAATACTACATGAAAGAAAATTAGAATCATTAAAATCGCCGCTATCAAAGTCTGGGAGAAAACCAATAGAATTTGATGAAGATGAAAAAAATGCATTAAGGCGGTTAATTCATTTCTTTTATTTTAGAAAGGAAATATCCACTATTGATAAAGTTTATGCTTCAATAAAATAAGATGGTGGGTTTCCAAATATTGGAAGAACGAAATTGTGGAAAACTTTAAGAGAAATTAATTTTTCTTGGGAAAAACATAACAGAAAGGCGGTTTTAATAGAAAGTGACGAGATAGTTTGCTGGAGAAGAAAATATTTAAGGCAAATTAGGCAATTTCGAAGGGAGGGCAAAAATATATATTTTCTTGATGAAACAAATAAAATTAAATAAAGGTCACACTGCTGGCAAACACTGGCAAGACAAAAATGTGAAAAGTGTCCGACAGGCATTCATGGAAAGTTGGTCGACAGGGATAAAGCCGCCGTCAGGAAAGGGAAAACGTTTGATAATTGTCCATATTGTTTGTAAAAGGAGGTCTTTTGATCTTTCCGTCAAACCATACTGGCGATTATCACGAGGACATGAATGGCGATACATTTGAAGAATACTTTCAGCAAATGTTAGACCTAATACCTCCCGGTTCAGTAATAGTAATGGACAACGCCAGTTACCATTCCAGAAACCTTGAAAAAGTACCAACTACGGCATGGAGAAAAGCTGATATAAACAAACAAACCATTGTGAACTTAATCCAATATAATTCAAAAGAAAGGGTATGTAGCAAGGAATTATACTACCTATAAATTAAAGTATATGGAGGTTCTTTTTCAAGAATCAGTTAAAAAAATAACTCCAGATAATTGGTATAAATGTGTACAACATGTTTTAAAAGTAGAAGAAAACATGTGGAAACTTGACTGAGTGATGATAAAAGAATTTACTGTTCTTCTGAATCTGATTAATTTATTCCTATTTTATTTTTTACTGGTTTTAAAGAAACATCCGTTTTTGTATATATATTATAATATTATTTTAATTCCTAAAAATTTTTATTAATTAATTTATAAATTTTTTCTAAGAAAGTAATTTGCTTTATTAAATTTCATAGAACTTTTCACATTTCTACTATTTTCTTCACTAATACCTATATACCACGGTACTTAAAATGTAAGTTACCCCCAATTGCGGCGCCTATGAGAATAGTTTATCGCTTGCCTTCTATTGTTTTCGGTTTTGGGTTCTATTGTATTCTCCCGTCGAACAGGGTGAGGTATATAAAAATAAAGGATTTTTACCTGAGGTACATTAGAAATTTTTTAAAAGGGAAGAAAAAGTGATTGATCACTCAGTACAAAATTTATCCAAATTTGCATTTTTATTACTCTCTCTTCTTTATGAAAAGACTTTAATGAATAAAACAATTTTTTAAAATTAGTCAACATTTTATTCTAAAAAATTATTCTTAAAGCTCATTATGACCGAATCAAGACCACAATTATGCGAATAAGAAAAAAGTATCGAGAAGGAACTGTTTGGCGAAAGGAAAGCAATAACTTAATCATAGTCAGCGCACCTCTGCAGGATCAGTAAATTTGACTAATCTTAGTCTTTGCAGACAACCAAAAATGTTCAAAATCAAAAAGAAATTACTAAAACACTACGTAAATTAAAAAAAAAACAAGAAAACGTTTCTTGATTAGCGTGTCATTGCCCCGTCAGCCTCGATAATTTTGCCAGATTTTTAAATAAATTTGGATTTGGAACGATGACTTAACTTTTTTGCTATAAGGCCCCACACATTTTCCATGGGATTGGCGTCAGAAGTTTTTGCTGGCCATTGCAAAACCTCGATGTTGTTTTGCTGGAACCACTGTTTAGAAATGCGTGCGGTATAGATAGGACAGTTATCCTGTTGATAAACAAAACCTTCTGGATGAAGAATGGTTGGTTCTGGAAGCATAATATTTCTCATCATATCAACATAAACCTCAGCCGTAAATCTTCCACGGATTCTAAAAAGAGCCCCATGTCCACTCCACACATTCACGGAAAATCTTCCAGCCCGGTCTTCGTTCCCAGCAATATATTTTTCGAGATAGCGTGTTCGTGGCGGGCATTATAGCGTGTTCGTGGCGGGCGATATACCAAAATTTGTTTCCTGTCATTGCGGGACTGAAAGATTTTTTCATACGTAAACACCACTTGTTGCCAAAATTCTTCTTGTAGTGAATAGTGCAAAAATTAACCTGGCTTGCTTCTTTTCCTCCCTAAGTAAGATTTTCTTGGCAGCAACGCGCAAGTCTAGAACGGCTTATCCGTCTGCGCGTCGTTCTTATGGATCCAGGAAAATGTGCCTCAATGTTCGCCTCTGGGGCGATCGCAAATGGGTGATCTTCAAGAAAATTGATCAGTTGCTGATCCTGCTGAGGCGTACTGACTTGGGTCAAGCCAGTGCCTCCCTTTTGTCGAACAGTTCCTTCTTCTTGATACTTTCTTCTTATTCTTACAATTGTAGCCTTGTTTCGTCTATAATGTGCCGCTACTCTTCGAACCGACCAACCACCGTCTAATTTTGCCAAAATTTGGGCTTTTTCGAATTCCTTTAGTTGGGGCATTTGAAATACCTAAACCTAAAAGGTTTCTGAGTTGCGAGGCCCATAATACACTATATAAAATAGGCGATGCATTTTATGTGACCGGAAGTGTAGCTCTGGACCGGTATTCTCGTAATACGTAACGTTTTGAAGTCGCTAAGCGAAACGAATAGCGAACAGCGCGCTCAGCGGCCCGCTGACCGACGACTTTTCGTATTCGCTCTGCCGGACGCGCTGCCCTGCGAGCAGACAGAATCAAATTCGCTTAGCACATCTTGGCATCACCGAATTTTGCATTTTTATTTCTTGTTAGTCTTGTCGCTCCTTTTCTTTTTCTATGTGTAAGAAAGAGGTCATTACGTGATCGATTTCGATCCCTAGTTCAGAAAGGGTAAATCAAATGGTGACTTGCACAAGTGCATGTTGATCCTTGATGGTTTGGTTTAGCTCAGTTAAACCCGCCCTGTGATATAAACTAGTAGCACGTTCCCGCACAGTGTGCGGGAAAAAGTTTACCCCGAGACTTAACCGCAAACCTACAAAAAAATTCCGCTTTCAGTGCGGGAAAGTTTAAATTTATTCCGGCACTCAGTCAGGGAAAGTGGTGTTTCCGGCACGGTCGTATTAAAATGGTTTACAATAGTTACTTATATATCTAGTAAGTTATACCTTATAATTATAGTGAACATGCGTATTCTACATTTTAAGAAACAGAAAATAAAACTCTAAGGTATTTGTTACCCAAAAAATAACCTAACCAAAATAATAATTTTTAGTACATTTATAAATAAATAAAATGACAAAAGATAAAAAACATAAAAATGGTAATTAGTGTGAAAAATGTGATATTTCAGAAAAGTAAAGAAAATACAGACGAAAACACAGAAATAAAGATAGTTACCTATATTGTTTACTAATTATTTTTTATATCAATTAAGCTATTTATTTCATGTTTCCTAATTTCATATTTTATGGAAGTTTTTAGTTTATTTTTGATAGAAAACAATTAATGTGGGCAGGAGACTAACAAAACCAGATATTTTTTGGTACACATCCGATGAAAAATACAAAAAGCACCGCTGACCAATGGCTTTTTTTACCCTTGATTTTGCAGAATTTTGATTGCTTCTATTTCTAGTATTATACGGATGCTCAATTATTTCGATGTCGATTTTGATAAGAAAAGTTTTTGTTGCAATTTTTAGGAAAAAAAAGTTGTCTTACATCGAGCATCAAATAGTAAGGTTGATGTGTACGTGTTTGTCACCCGTCCCCAAGCTACTAATAAGAGATTTTTATTTTTCTAATTATTAATAAAAACGCAAACTGAAAAAACTACTATATTTTCTGCAGCACTCTACAAAGTATTGTAGGGTAGGAAAATCGTACGCGCGGAGGGCAAAACAGCTGGCAAATGGTAGGTGTTTCTCAAACGGTCGCCACGCGCTGAGCGCACTTCGTCGACGCCTTGCGTTCAATATACGTGAATACTATTTTTGTTACTTTGGTCACGTGGTATGCGAATATTACGTTATCATACGGTCAGCGAGTACGAAACGCCGAGCGTATTTAGTTACGAGAATACCGGTCCTGGCAAACTGTGTGTCGTTTCCGAAATATACGGCCACAGATGGCAAAATTACCTGACATATCGCTTTCTCGATTGATTTCTTCTGCCTTATTTACGTTTTTCATGGAACTTGATAGTCGATCTGACGGGTAAACTGCTGAAGACTGATCTAAAAAAAACGGTAGAGCGATATATTTGAGACAAATAAGATTCAACAACGAAACCATAGAGTTCCACTTTACAGCCATTCCATGCCAACGAAGTAAATTTAAGGTCGTAGTTACAATCTGGGGAATGGTTTTTAGCAACACTCTACGGGAAATCAATTTAACTATGTCGACCCGATTTTTTTGCAAAATTTTACGTCATTGAATTTGTTTTCCATGGCAACGCGGAGACTTTATTTATGTTTATCCACAGTGGGACACCAGAGATTTTTTAGCACCGGGTCAAAAATTTGGGGTTAAGTTACTTATTTTGACTTTTCGCGTTCTACGCCGCTAAAAAACCAAGTAAAATACTAACATAAAAGAAAACCGTTTATTACAGAATTACCTGCTAAAAAAACGCTACCCAACTACGTATTAAAGTAACTGGGTATAATCTTTAAGGTTGCATTTACAGGTGCATTTATAATTGAATTGGAAACGCTCCCGCTAGCTGATACCGACAACAGGTTAACTTAAAAGCATGCAGATTAAAAAATCGGCTACTGGCGCTAGACGAAATAATCGTATTCTATTTTAAACAGGGGTGTCAACGACTAGCAAGAGTCTTTCCAACCTCTAAATGGAGCTTTACTGACCTGTTTTGTTAGTACTCAAGTATCCGTGTGTTTTTGAAACAGAGGTTCTAAAATCTATCCTTTAAACTCCAAGATTTCACTAGTACACTTCCATAACTATGTCGCAATAATTTAAATTAAAAAAAAAATGGTTGAATCAAAATAAAAACAAAATTATGTGAGGTTATGGGTGCCGAATGTTTCTATGCGAATTCCTAGTAATCCCAGCGAGCCAGTAAAGTTCTCTTGGTTCTTTGATAGACTTGGGGTAATGCCCGCGCAGCGCTAGGCCTTTTTCGGCGTTTCATATTTGTTTTAGAACAATGTTTTTGAAAACACATTTTTGAAAGATAAACATAACCTCGAATGGTTTTCTGTCAGAAAACGTAAAAATACTCTTTTGTCCCACTGCGGCCCGATTTGAAGTTTGTTGACAAAACACCTGCAGTTACTGTGGAATCGTATAAATTCTGCGGTCTATCGGCCAACACTTGAACTGCGTGTGTCTCCCAAATTCAATGAAGTGTGATTGATTGATCGGTTTTCTTTTCCGAAGTGCACAGGCTTTTAGAAAAAAGGAAACTTAGTTTTTATTTTCGCTAAAGCAAGGAAATATAAAAAGGAAAAATGTAATTCAGTGGAAATTGTGGGTATTTCTCTATTTTTATTGTAAATCGGGTTTGTTCTAAACCGCAATTATTTTGAGGCTTTTGGGATAGATGACAGCACCAGAGCTTTTATTTTGAAGAAAAAATAATTGAGAATTTTGAAAAATCCTTTAGATATTTTTGTTAAGCATTTAAAAATGATCGCCCCTGCAAAATTTCAGCTAATTCTGATGTTTAGTTTTCCCTGTGCGCTCTGGCAAAAGATTAAAAAATTGAAGAACAAGGCGTTGCCAGTTGTACTTTTTTTACTTAAAATCTGGGGAGAAACTATAGCCTTAAATATAGGTACCAGCGTTTATAGTGGCGCACTAAGGAATCTTCGGGGGGGGGGGGGTAGGGATAAATAATAAAAAAAACTTAATTTGAAGTAAAAATGTGACCATAACCGGGCTTCTCGGGGGGGTTTTAACCCCAACCCCCCCCTCGATTGCGTCAGTAGTGAAAGCAACTGACAACCATCTGACAGCGAAAACTTGTGTTATGTTTATTATTTCTGTTTACTTTTGGAAAATTTATTAGTAGAATGGACACTACCGTAAAAAAAATAAGGTGTTGTCGTAATTTCGTATCAATAGAAAATTGGATTCTTCTAGATTTAAACATGGACAAAACAAGAATAGGAAACAAAAACCAGGATTTTTGAGTTTTAATTGGTGAGGGCGCTCACGGTTTATCAGAATGTGCAAAATCAAACCCGTTAAATAATAGTTGTTTAAACAACAAGGTTTGAAAACGACTCTTTGCATACGATCGAGACAGTTTGGTGGACCGAGCCGAAGGCGAGGTCCACAAGTCGAGGGAGTGTGCAAAGAGATTTTCAAACGAGTTTTTTCCGATACTTTTTATACGACTGCAAATAAACAGAGACCAGAAAAAACAAATTTCAATTTAACTCGTTTTTTTTTTTTGATAAAATGTATGAATTATCTAACCAACAAAACAAAGGAGCCCAACTTATATTGTTGGGTGACAACAACAAAAATCACAATGACGGGAGACCCGTGTGCAAAAATGCCGTTTTCAGATCGTCGTAAAAAAGAAAGGTCAATCATAAAATCATTCACTATAGAAAATGCAATTCGTTAAACCAATTTTTTATCCGAACCTTATTTCTTCAAACCCATTCAATAACAAATTCGAAATTTTTAAGACCCGTTTTTAATCGAACCATTGTTCATCAATCTCATTCAATATCAAACTCGTAATTTGTAAGATATATCAGTACCCTCTCCAGATAGGCCGATCAACTCATACCGATTTAGTGTCCTTTTATCCACCGTCGCCGCCATTTTCACTCAAAAGTGACAGATAATCCATTAGTTTTCTGTCAAAATGGCGGCGAAGGTGGATAAAAGGACACTAAAACGATAAGAGCTGATCGGCCTATGTGGAGAGGGTAATGGACATATTTTTAATAAAACCCGTTGTTTATCAGAAAATTTTTGCTAAATTGATTGCGCATTCGCCAATAGTACATGAACCGAAGGCGTACACGCAGGTGGCGCAGCGTTTCGATGCATTTGTCGCTGCTGCTACTTGTACAGGTAGCGTTCAATAGTTTGTGTATAGATGTCACTTGCATTCCAGTTAAGTAGGGTCACTGGATCCTGAAACCTAACCTAATTCCCGCAAAATTCAAATTTGACACCGTCACAGGCGGCAATTTAAAAAAAAATAAATTTTGACCACTTTTGACTGATGCAAACAACACATTTGTCAAAACTGACATGAAATTTTTGTAAACATTTCTATACATTTATCCGCGGGCGTCTTCATACCTATACGTTCAAAAATCCTCAAACATTAAAAAATACTTAAGTATCGCCATTCGCGTGTGACCATCTAAGTGTCTATTTATATATTTTCGCGTCAATGCAAGACAATGCCGCTAGTATTACATAAGAATTATTGGAATAATTTCGGTATTAGGATGTTTTAACAGAACCAAGCACCTACTACTGAAGACTAAATGGATAAGCACATTCACAGGATGTGTTTTGGACATTCCGGTCCTAGAATATTTAAATATAAAAAATATAAAATAAAATATAAAAAAGCTTTGTATTGTCTCACACCACACGGTATGTCACACCATTGTATAAAGAACTTTATACAATGGTCACACTACTTCTTTATACAATGGTCACACCATTGTATTTATACAATGGTACAACACCGTTCTCAACTAAAAAGCCAGTTAACTCATTTTCGTTTTAGTATCCTTTGGCCTATGATCCGCGCCATATTGACACCAAACTGACAGCAAATCAATGTTTTACTTGTCAATTTGGTAAAGGGCACTGAAGCGGTAGGAGTTAACAGGTTTTTTAGTTAAGTACGATGTTGAATGGTCACACCAAGCCTTATCCCAAAACCCATTACGAACTACCAACCTACATTTCAGGTTTTTCCATATTTTTCTATGTAGTTTTGATCTTACAGAAGTTCGACTGTATAATAAAATAGATATAGGTACCTATCTTTTATAGTTTTTGGAAATTCGGTATAAGAAAAATCTGCAGTATTGAATATTGTTAATACAGTATTAGGTTAGATTAGATTATACCTACTTAGTTATTAATAAAGTTTCAACGTGTGTCTCTTAATTGTTTATTTTTAGGACACATTATTTTTTTATAAAGCAAAGAAATAATTAAAGAAAATTATTTTTAGCAATTTTTAAAAAATTCTCCAAATATCTCCTAAATTATATTATTATAACACCTTACAATTAATTTTCACAACAAAGAAAACTTAGTGACATTTTTTTTCTTAAGCTGTATAAAACCGAGTTTTATTAAAAGAGTTTTTCTATCTCAGACTGTCTAAAAACGAGTTTTTTTTCACGAACGTCCATGGAAAAACGAGTGAGGTCACGTTACTCGTGTCGCTACCCCTGGGACCGCAGGTTTCAGGATCTAGTGACCCTACAGTAAAGAACAATGAGTGACATCTATACACGAAGTATTGAACACAACCTGTGAATACTTTTAGCCAAGTGTGCGCACATAGAACGATAAATGCATAGAAACGCCGCGCCACCTGCGTGTACGCCTCCAGTTTATGTAATATTGGCGAATGCGCAATCAATTTAGCAAAAATTTTCTGATAAACAACGAGTTTTACGAATTACGGTTTTAAAAAATAATGGTTTGACAAATTCCGGGTTTTATTAAAAATGGGTTTTACATATTACGAGTTTGATATTGAATGAGTTTGATGAACAATGGTTCAAAACAAAAAACGTTTGAAAAACGGGTCTTATAAATTTCGAATTTGTTATTGAATGGGTTTAAAGAAATAAGGTTCAGATAAAAAATTTGTTTAAGAAATTGCAGTTTTTATGGTGAATCGTTCTTACGATGAAAATTTTTATTAAATACGGTCTGATAAATTCCTGGTTTGACAAACCATAGGCGTTCATTGGTGAGTATAATTATAGAGTTTAGGTCAACCTATGACTTTCTCCAAACCTACTTTCTAGGTATTATTGGACTTTATTTTTCCAATTTTTTCCTAAAAGTTGGGAAAACAAGTGCTCTTGTAGGCATTCCGTACCCCTGAACTTTGTAAGCGAGACATTTTCTGGGTTAAGGGCCATTTAATGCCGCCGCGTGCACAAAAGTATCACTTTCCGCACTATTTCAACCTTCTACCTTTCCTAAACCTAGGGCGGACTAAGCGTACGTATTGCGGTGACTGATCTGACTGACTGACTATTTAGTTTCTTTTTATCTGTGAACTTACTTTTTAAGCTCCCAGACTTCCTACGACCTTTTCTTGTATCCGAGGACGTTGAAGACATACTGGGTCGTTTTGTGTCACTTTCTGCTTCGTCAACTCCTGTTAATTAAACGTTTAATTTATTATTTCCACAAAAAAAAACTATCCTGTAGTGTATCCCATATATTGTTCGACTAAACACTACTAAGATTATCCATAAAATAATTTATGAAAAATGCGACGACACGCAGTTTGGATTTTGTGGTGGGTTTGGGACAAAAGACGCCTTGTTTGGCATGCAAGTTAGTTCGGCGATCTAGGGATGGGTCGGTGCCAGTATAGGCCTGTTTCATAGATTATGAGAAAGCGTTTGATCAAGTCCAACACGAAAAGCCCATAGAATCGCTAAAAGACGTTGGTCTAGATGACCGAGATCTAAAGATAATCGCTAATCTATACTGGAATCAGACTGCTCAAGAAAAGTTTCATGGCCAACTGTCAGAAGAGGTCCAAATAAGAAGAGGTTTGCGCCAAGTATATTGTCACCGCTGTTGTTTAATATATAGTAACGAAATAATAGAGAATGCACTTCGTAACTGCGAAATATAAAAACGGCATAAAAATCAACAACGTACGATATGACGACGACACTGTCATAATAGCAGACACGATGGGAAGGCCTGCAAGAGTTGTTGAATCAAATTGCTGCCAAAAGTTCGCAATTCGAGCTTAACTTAAATGTTGGAAAAACAAAATGGATATCCAAGGAAAAGAACATCAGAGGCATGTTAACAGTAAATGGGCAGCAAGTCGAACGCGTGGATTCATACAAATATTTGGGTTGCCTCCTCAATGAGAACTGGGACAACACGCAAGAAGTTCGTGCAAAAATATAACAGGCCAGATCACCTTTTATCAAAATGAAATGAGTGTTGTGTAGTCGCGATCTTAATACTACTCTCCAAATTCGTGTGATTCGGTATTATGTTTATAGCATCTTATCTGAGGCATACGAGATGTGGTGTTATCGTAGAATACTAAGGATTTCTTGGATGAACAGAGTAACTAGTGTGGATGTTCTGCTTGGAATAAATAAAGACCTTGAAGCTTTAGTTACCATCAAAAAACAAAAACTTGAATATTTTAGCCATATTTTGAGAAATGACAAATATAAACTTTCAAAATTGATATTAGACGGCAAAATTGAAGGCAGAAGAGGTCCGGGTCGTAGACGGATATCATGGATTAAAAATCTTAGACAATGGTATAGTGTTAGTACTGCGACACTTTTCCGAAAAGCAGTGGACGGGATACAGATCGCGCTGATGATAGCCAACGTTCGAAGAAGAAGAAGAAGAATGAACTACGATCTAATGTACATTTTTTTATATTGGGACTTTCCATCCATTATAAGATCAATGCCCAATGTTCATCAACAAACAAATACAATATATAAAGGTAGAAGCTTACTACCTTATTGGTTGAGAGCCAAAACCCCCTAATATCTCAGTGGCAAAAATTTGTTTAGCTTACCCGTTAGTGATCTATCTGTAGAGGTAGTTGGAGCTTTATCAAAGGAATTGGACCTTAATTTGCCGCTTGATGCCTTCATGCCAGACTTTTGTATGGCCCGTTCTTGAGAGGACTAAAAGTATGTTTGGATAATTAATTAATAAACAGTGAAGATTCAGCTTTTTCGCAAGCTGTCAGTAACAGTTGACACAGAAATAATTTATTTCTTAGAGGAATCTAAAAAACAGGAGCCAAGATGGCGGCGTTTTTTTCAAAATGGACGTCTATTTTTTTTTAAATTGTAGGTTCGCCTTCAAAACAAGATTATACTCGAATCCATATAACTCGATAGAAAGGAATTGAAAAAAAAATGGTTACATTGACGGATGACCTTTATCGTCCTTGAAAACTGACATGACAGGTCTTTTGTTGTAATTTTATAATTTGGAAAGAACATCAAAATAACTTTTCTTATTGACTTTTTGCTTACAGGGTGATTGGTTTAGTTATACCAGGTCAGTCAAAGTAAGATTTTAAAAAAAGCTACATTATCATCCGTATGTTTTTTAGCTTTTAAGGAAAAAATGTCAAATTTGGTACGATTATTACAATTGTCAAGGCAAACTGATATTCGTAACGTGGACCCCAAATTTCCGATTTTAAATTTGATAAAAGTTCATATTTTTTTAATAGCTTAGATAAAACATGCATATTTAATGAAATAATCGATTATATATAGCTGAAGTATGTAGATTTATATAAAAATTATTTTAGTTTGATATGGTCATAGGTCGCCTAAATTTTTTTTTGAGTATATAAAAAAACGAGTTTTCCCACGTTTTCTTCAATTCTTCCTAGCGACCAAAAATTTGGCTGGATATACACGCTGATGACTTCTGATAAATTGAAAGGCCCCAACAAATTCATTCAGATACGAAATTCTAAATTTTATCGGGACATTTTTACGCTGTAGGCCAGTAAAGTTCAACTAATATGTGTTTAGTCGCCCCGAATAGTACTCTAATGTACCCTATTGTTCGTTTTTTGCGGAAAGCACCAAATTTGGTACGCTTGATTTTTAACAATTTTTTAAGATCGTGGTAAATAAAATTTGGGATGGGATGTACAGACACCAAGTTGGCGGCGAGGTCTTCAAATTGGCGGTCTTAAATCGAAAGTTACTTACCAAGAAAAAAATATACTTAAATCTATAGAACTTAATGAAGAGAAATTTGACAATACCGGTTAAATTGACGTGCAACCTTCGATGACCTTGAAAAATATCATTTTACATTAAAAAAAAATACTTTTGTAGAGCCTTTTTTTTAAATGTTTTATAATACTGAAAACGGCGAGATAGCGTAAAAACGACCCTATAGAATTTAGAATATCATATCTGAATCGATTTGTTGGAGCCTTCTAATTAATTCGAAGTCATCAACGTGTACATCCAGCCAAATTTTTAGTCGCTGGGAAGAAAGAAATTTGACAATACCGGTTAAATTGACGTGCAACCTTCGATGACCTTGACAAATATCATTTTACATTAAAAAAAATACTTTTGTAGAGCCTTTTTTTTAAATGTTTTATAATATTGAAAACGGTGAGATAGCGTAAAAACGACCCTATAGAATTTAGAATATCATATCTGAGTCGATTTGTTGGAGCCTTCTAATTAATTCGAAGTCGCTGGGAAGAAATAAATTTGACAATACCGGTTAAATTGACGTGCAACCTTCGATGACCTTGAAAAATATCATTTTACATTAAAAAAAATACTTTTGTAGAGCCTTTTTTTTAAATGTTTTATAATACTGAAAACGGCGAGATAGCAAAACGACCCTATAGAATTTAGAATATCATATCTGAATCGATTTGTTGGAGCCTTCTAATTAATTCGAAGTCATCAACGTGTACATCCAGCCAAATTTTTAGTCGCTGGGAAGAATTGAAGAAAACATTGAAAAACCCGTTTTTTTACATAGTCAAAAAAAAATTTACTTCAGCTATTCTTAATCGATTATTTTATTAAATGTGCATGTCTTATCTAAGCTATTAAAAAAATGTGAACTTTTATCAAATTAAAAATCGGAAATTTGGGTGCCACGTTGTCCGCAGCGCCACCTATCCAAATTTTTTTTAGAATATCAGTTGACCTTGCCAGTTGTAATAATCATACCGAATTTGACATTTTTTTCCTCAAAAAATAAAAAAGATACGGATGATAATGTAGCTTTCTTTAAAAATCTTACATTGACTGGCCTGGTATAACTAAACCAATAACCCTGTAAGCAGAACATCAATTAGAAAAGCTATTCTTATGTTCTTTCTAAATCATAAAATTACAACAAAAGACCTGTCGCGGCTTACTGAATTATAAAAAAATATAAAAAAAAAATCTCAAAATGCATTTTTAAAAAATAAAATGTCACTTTTCAAGGACGACAAAGGTCATACGTCAATGTAACCATTTTCTTTTAATTCCTCTAAATCGAGTTATATGGATTCGAGTATAATCTTGTTTTGATGGCAAACCTACAATTTTAAAAAAAAATAGAAGTCCATTTTAAGAAAATCATCGCCATCTTGGCTCCTATACATGCGATCATCGATTTCCTCTACCAAAATTTTAAAGAGTTGTCCAAAGAATAAATATGCCAAATTTCATGCTTTCTGCACAAAATGAACAATTGGGGACCTCAGCCGGACGACTAGGGCTAACTTAAATTAAAACTGACTAAATAAAAAAAACAAAAAGGTATCATTTTATAGAGTAATATTTCCTGACTAGGGGAAAAGTTGGTATTTTTTAAATAACAAGAGAATTGTACATTAATTTAGCAAAATTCTTATTTTTCTCTAATTCAGAGAATTACTCTATCACCATCACTTTGTTTAAGCTGTATCTTTTTCTACAACCGCAGCAGCCGACTTTGAAAAATATCTTACCAAGTCTGGCGGACTCTTTCTAGGTTCGACGTCGTCTCTAGTAGGTTCCTCCTGTGACAGTTTCGGTATTTTGGCCGTTCTTAGGGAAGAGACTTTTACCGCGGGTGGCGCCGCCTTTGGTCCGCAGTCGCAGTCATCTGGATCGGTGGCTTCGGTCGTACTGCCAGCGGTGGGGGGACTAAACGTATTGTTTGTGCATAATTTAAATATGGCATGTGAGTTTATTTATTACATACTCCCTAAATTTCAAGACGATTTTAATACGGAGAATACGATTTTAATACGAAGAAGATTGAACTACTAGAAGGAGTCTGGTCTGTTTGGTTACACTGATTGTTTGAGTGCAACATCTACAGTGGGGAAAGGGGATAAAGAAATCTGTGTTGCCAATTTTAATAACAAAATTATGCAACCAAAAACTTATTAAATTTGGGTTAAGTTTTGACGCTTATTTATTAATTAATTAATGTGGTTTAAGATATATGTTGAAAAAGTTAATATACACAATATATAATACTCACAACCTATTTCAAACTTTCGATGTTTTTTGAAAATTTAACATGTGTTTTCCTTCTTCTTTTGTAGTCAACGTGGCGACACTGATTGTTTGTTGCGGTTTCTCGATTTTTCCTGGAATGTCATTATTGTTTTGAAAGTGAAAGTTTCAGCACTTGTCAATAGTGTTTTTTGTTATTTATGTGAAAGGTTTGTGGCGAAAAATGGTTCTGAAGTGTATTATTATATGCAAGTTGAAACAGAAGCCGGGGGACTGCAGTACTTCGTTTCACAGGTACGTTAAATTAAAATATTAACTAAATATTAGGTTAGAATTCGTCATATTTGGCCATTCTTGGTAAACAAAGGCAGGAAATCTGTGTTGCCGGCTTGTCATTAATTTCAGTTTGAATAGGGATTTCCATAGCACCTTTTTATTATTTTTATAGTTGTACTTCCTACTTGAATACATTTTTAGATTTTTTTTTTATAGAAACATAGATTTTTATTACTATATCTAGACCATTTAATTAAACGCTAAAAATTATTGAAGGTATTTTAAATAATATTAAAAACAGGAGAAAATGTATTAGGTTAACATGACAACAATGGCATGAATATGTTCAACTCAAATACCCTGCCCTAGGTCTGAAAAAAAGCTTCTTCTAGTAGTTCAATGTTCTAAGGTAGTAGTAGTAGTACTATCAATGATATCGTGTCCAAGAAAAATACCGTTTGCTTCGCTGAAGCCCGTTTTATGTTGGGTACTCCACTGGCACAAGAAATCATAGCATCTGTGGAGAATAGACTTACAGAATTCGTTAGTCCGCTGGTTGTTGTTTAAAAACCCAATGAAAATATAAAAATCTTCGTGAATTACACAAAATTGAATCGACTTGGCAAAAGAATAGATAAAGTTTTGACGTTTTTGAGCCCTTTAGGACGATTAAAATTTTTACGCGCAATGGGTTTTATGAGCTGAGATGATGAATTTTATCGTCAAGGTGAGGAAGCTTTGTTAGACATTAAACATAGAAAAAGTGGTCGATGTTATTTTGGTACACGATAATCCTTCCAACAACCTTATTAAAGAACTCTCCGATTACTGGATCGTTGTAGAGTCAGAAACGCCACCTTGAATGCAGGCAAATTTGTTTTTGCTCAACCTAAATTGATATATGGTTTATACTGTGAGAAAACAAGATATCAAAGCTGACCCCTTCTCAGTTCCAAATAATATAACTAAATTAGGATCGTTCATGGATCTTGTCAATCAACTTGTTAGTTTTTCTCTAGAAAACCAAAAACGATTTTATGCGCAATTTTACAACTCATAGTTAAACGTCAAACCTCAGTTTAAACCACAGATGTCGACTTTTTTACGTTTTATAGGTGCAGTTTACCAACAAACTTCGGTTTAACCGTTACCAGCAATCTGGCTGTTTGTTAAACTTCAGTTTAATAGTTACCGAAAGATTCTAACCTCAAAAAAGTTATTAAAAATTTGTTTTTGGTAAAAAGACTGTAAGTATTTAGTGAAATCGCTATGATCAATGACTTAAAATTTATTTTTGATCAACTGGATGAAGAATGACGAAATTATTGACATTGTCGAAGCACGAAGACCAAATATTATTTGTCCTAGAACAAATTCTTTAGAGGAGTCCGACGATATGTAGATTTTAAAAGAGATATGCGAAATTGTGCACAAGGAAATTCGACAAGAGTTGGAACATCCCACAGACCAGAAAGTTTTATTCGCACATCGAGCTTACACGTATATATATATATATATATATATATATATATATATATACTGTATATCTTTCTCTCTGTCTGTAACAAACGCTGATATCTCAAAAAGTACTTGATTGATTTTTATCAAGTTTGGCTCTAGTTGGTGCCATTTTGGTTAAATTGAGCAACTTGTTTACCGATGGATTATTCCAAAGATTAAACTGAAGTTTAAACTATGGTTTAATCTGGAGTTTTACCTTTGGTTGTAAAATTAGCCCTTATATGGTGTTCAACTCATTAAGATTCTTCTGACCAATCGAAACCAACCGCATTGCGTACAGATTCCTTCGAATATATTTCCACCCAAAATTTATACAGATTGAATTGACGTACGTCAACTGTCAGCGAGGATTTTCGATCTGACGTTTGGTAATTGTGTTTCTCCCTTAAGGGCTAATTTTACAACCAAAGGTAAAACTCCAGATTAAACCATAGTTTAAACTTCAGTTTAATCTTTAGATTAAACCACCGGCAAACAAGTTGTTTAATTTTATAAGACGCATTTAAACCCCGATCAGGAAGAAAAGAAGAGCTGTTGGATTAGCTTTAGTATTAGGGGACAAAAAGTTTTTTTCTACTTTAAAAAGACTACATTTTTTTGGCATATAGGATTGATTATCTTTAAAATGGCATCGACTAGAGCCAAACCCAGCATAGAATTTGATAAAAATCAGTCCAGTCATTTTTGAGATATCAGACGCCACAACAAAAAATATTCATAATTGTCAGAAAGATATACAGTATGCGTGTATACGTGTGCCATGAGTTCGGTCATTACCCTCTCCACATAGGCCGATCAGCTCTTATCGTTTTAGTGTCCTTTTATCCACCTTCGCCGCCATTTTGACAGAAAACTAATGGATTATCTGTCACTTTTGAGTGAAAATGGCGGTGAAGGTGGATAAAAGGACACTAAATCGGTATGAGTTGATCGGCCTATCTGGAGAGGGTACTGGCTCGGTGTGAGAATAAACTTTATACTGGTCTGTGGGATGTTCCAACTCTTGTCGAATTTCCTCGTGCACAATTTCGCATATCTATTTAGATAATTCAAACCTCTTTTTAAAATCTACATATCGTCGGACTCCTCCAAAGGATTTGTTCTAGGATAAATAATAATTGGTATTCGTGCTTCGACAATGTCAATAATTTTAAGTCATTGATCATAGCGATTTCACTAAATACTTACAGTCTTTTTACCAAAAACAAATTTTTAATAACTTTTTTGAGGTTAGAATCTTTCGGTAACTATTAAACTGAAGTTTAACAAACACCCAGACCGCCGGTAACGGTTAAACCGAAGTTTGTTGGTAAACTGCACCTATAAAACGTAAAAAAGTCGACATCTGTGGTTTAAACTGAGGTTGGGCCAGTGCCGCATTGTTTTCTTTAATTTTATTTTTATCGTGTGAGTTGATAATATTGTTATAAAGATTTCATAAAACTTTTTTCTTTCTACCTTCATCAAAAACATGATTTTAGTAACTGTCTGCAGATAATTAAAGCATGGCTTTTTTGGTTACCGATGCAAAATAGTAGTTTTAACAACTAGTGGCTAAAATAGTGCTTTCTTTTACAAGCGTTGGTTTAAATAACGAGCGTAGCGAGGTATTTAAAAACGAGAGTAAAAAAACCACAGTTTAGCCGCGACTTGTTAACACTATTTTTTTTAAATACCTTTATCATAAAATCCAAGAAAAACAGGAAAATACTTTTAAAAATCTCGAACGAAGAAAACTTCTCGCAACACACCATCTTTATACTATAAATCAAGGCAGCTGGTAAATGAAATAACAATCGTTTCCATAGCGATGTGTCTTTTTACTCAGTGACGTTCATTGTTGCGACATTTTATTCTTTGACAATTTCATATTTTCAAATGATTTTTTCGTAAATACTAGGCAAGAATAATTAGATTTTTTTAATATTAATATTTTCCGCTATTTCTCTTTAACTTTGGGTAAAAAACCATGTTTTAGTTATGTGCAGACAGTTACTAAAATCATGTTTTTGATGAAGGTATAAAAAAAACTTTTTTTGATCACGGGTGCTAAAAAAGATTTCTGTCCATTTTTTACCCAAAATTAAAGAGAAATATAGGAAAATAGTAATATTGAAAAAATCTAATTATTCTTGCCTAAAAACTAAGTCCTTTCCGCCAGTTTTCACCAAGTATTTACGAAAAACTCATTTAATAACATCGTCAAAATATAAAACCGTCAATGATTCCAATTCCAATTTAATTTGCATCGTTGCTTACTGGGTGACCACTGTACTGTACCTGTAAATTATATTTTTATGTGTAACTAAGACCTTAATGTTTTGTTTAATTTGTTAATAGTATTCTGTGACGAAATTGTGATATACAATGTATTATTATTATTAGGTAGATGTTGTTTATTGTAACCATATAGGCAGATTGTTATTTTCAAAATAAGTTCTATGAAAGGCACACACAGATCAAAAGATCCATTGTGTCTAAAATGTGTTAAATGTACAACCATGTAATGTGAAACTTTTGGAAACAATAAATTTGATTTGATTTGATTTGATTAAAATGTCGCAACAATGAGCGTTACCCAGTAAAAAGGCACATCGCTATGGAAACCATTGTTATTTCATTTACCATCCCCTTTGATTTATAGTTTAAAAATGTTGTGTTGCGAGAAGTTCTCTTCGTTCGAGATTTTTAAAAGTATTTTCCTGTATTTTAGCCACTAGTTGTGAAAACTACTATTTTTGCACACTCTGGGGATAAAAGCATCATGTTTGCCATATTTTCGGCTTTTTCTAGCAAAAAATAACTATATATTTTGTCATCACATGTCAGTGTCAAAAAGCGCAAATAACGAAAATACTTTTTCCGCCAAAATTTCTGTTAGAAAAAAACCTAACCTGAAAACTGCAAATTTGACAACAACAACAATGTAGGCCCGGTGCAGGGCACCCAAGAACACGAATACCCCAGTGGAGTAATGTTCCGAAATACTAGAATCCCTGGGAGGGGGTATAATATAATGAGGGCAACACTGGAAGAGGTTCGCAATGGTCTGGAGGAGCATGTGTACATATGCTCCGACAGCCAAACGGCCCTTAAGGCACTTGGTGCGCCAAAATTGCTAATACTCTGGTGGAAGAGTTGCAGTGATGTGGGTACCGGGACACACGGGAGGGTCGGGCAACGAAAAGGCGGATGAACTCGCTCGGATCGAGGCCAGCACTCAATACGTGGGGCCGGAACTACTCTTAGGTATAACAAGGAGATAGATGCAAAGTCGACTCATTAAATGGGTTAACGATGCACTGGCAGACTCCTGGGAAAACGAAAGAGGATGCAGACAGTCCAAGCAAATGGCTCCTGGGAAGGACACGAAAAGATATTGGACTACTGACCGGCCACAACCGACTCAGTAAGCATCTGCTCGCATCGGGATCGAGAATGACTCTATCTGCCAGGCCTGCGGGAGGGCGAAGGAGATATCCTGGCACCTCCTTTCCGAGCTCTCAAGTGGGCCAAAGTACTGGACCTCGTGAAGAGAACAGGAAGGCCCGTAGAGCGCACTACAGTACGAGCGGTATAGGTGGTGGATTAGGGGGATGGGCTGGGGTAACGTAAAAAGGGACCGATTGGGCCTATTTGCCAGGTCTGGGGCCGCCCCCTGTTTACTACTACTACTACTAGTGCAAACGGATGGTTAGGGGCCAGCTCGGGGTACTTGCGTGCCGTCCCTTCCCTACATTACTACTTTTACTACCAGTACTACTGCCCATTTAAATGAGAATAGCTTACGCTCTGGCATATAAAGTTTTGACCTCTTCATTTCCATCGTCGCCAGTGCCAGTTTTTTTGTTCATCAGGTCGTCCAATTCGCTTTGCTGTTTTTCCAACATCTTCTTCAGCACGTTGGAACCCTCCACCAGCTGGTCGTAGTTGCTTTCGATCTCTTGAATGGTCTTGTCGTAGTTGTTTTTCGCTTTTATCCTTTGAGACAAGCTCTTATTGATCTAAAAACATGAACATTAAATGGGTTTGCTTTATTGCTCTGCTTAATACTTCGCTTCACAACTTTACTCGGGGTACCTATCTGGGCGGGACCTCCTGCTAAACATGGATGTCCATAAGTCTCCAAAGTTTACCGACCGGGAAGTGTGTATAACCTTATATGTTTCCACGCGATATCCGATTCCATTAGGTCTGGGGCGAGTTTAGCGGCGGCTGGAGCCAAACCAAAAACGGTTTTACCCCTTCCACTTAAAATGTCAAAAATGGCATTGACATTACCGAACCAGCTTTGAACGCGCAAAGGCGACTGTCGTATCTTTAGTATTTTTGCTAGGCACTGACAGTCTGTTTAAAAAGGAAAGGGACTGTCGGAACTTTAAGCCACGGCCATTTGATAGTTTTTTCTAAACAGATACCTACTCCGTACCTTCTGTTCGCAAAATAAACGTATTCTCCTCACAATCCACAAGTGTGGTGTCTACACAATTCATTGTATGCAAGAAAAAATGGAGAAACGTGTTGCGCTTTTCATTTTCAAATGAGTAACCGCGGCGCATTTTTGGAAAAAAGAAAAAAATGTGGTTGATTATTTAGTTTTATATAGTTTGCCTTACCAGGCATAATTTATAGGTCAGTTTCTCGATTTCGGACTCGATATTTTTCCTCTCTAAATACTGCTTTTCGATAATGATGGCCAAATCATTCCTTTCCTCTTGCAAACTGCACAAATATTTTACGATGTCCTGATTGTTTACGTCCAACTCTTTCCCGCGCTCCTCCAAGCAGTCTTTCAGTGAAAACGGCTGATTGGCCATTATAATGGTGACTGTAAATTTTTCGAACAAAAATGATTGTTAAAAATCGTACGAATGACGCGGAAATTTATGGAAAATATGGAAAATTCGCGTTACATTTAAATTTTGATTTTTTGGCAATGACATATTATGATGACGGTGGCTTATGCCTACGTATGAAAAGTTAAGGCTTCTAAAACGGGTATTCAAAATGGAAAAAATTAGGGGCTATCGCACAAAACAATTTGTTGTTTAAGAATAGAATTATTAAAACCAGTATATAACAATCCGAATAATAACAGGGCTCAAAAACTAATTGTACTTTTTGAATATGGATTCTGCATCGGGGTCAGTCCATATCAAGTCAACCAGGGTATTTTACCACACCATCTCCGATGTTGATGATTTTTAGTATACATGTTTTTCCTACCAAAAAACTGGAAAATCCAAAATTTCAGACTTTTTTGACCAGTTGTTTATTTTGAATTAATTTTTGAAAATCGAAAAAGTCACTTATTTGTCCTTAACATGTGCGCACAAAATTAGGAATATCCAAAGAACCACTTATAATAGAAAAGTAGGTGAAGGTTCATTTTAAAGCTCTTATAAAGACCTTTCATATGAGAATATTGCATAACATATATTGAAAAAAAAAATAAAAAAAAAGATTTTTGATTTTTTTTTTTGAAAAATTTCAAAAAGGCCATTTTTAATTTTTTTCAAAAAATTATATTATTTTCTTTAAAGTGTTATTAAACTATTCACAAAATTTTGAGATGGACAAATCATGGGTTCAATGTGAAAAAATTTATTAAAAATGTCACATGCATGAAAAATCGCCTATAAATAGACAATGCATTTTGGTAATTGGAAGAATATAATGGGGTTTAAAGCGATATTATAAAAATATTTAACAATATTTTATTTAATAAAAAATTATATCCTACGTTTCATTCTGTATCAGTAATCAGATTAACATTGCCCCCCATTGTAATATTTACTTACAAAACCTCTTTTCAACCGGAGACGTACTATTGGATGTTCCAATTCTTAGGAAAATATGCCTGTATAAACCTGCCAATACTTTTGTGAAATACTGCCTGTTTATTCCTGTTTAACATTAAGGACACACCTCCTTCATTTTATTGGTCTGTTTAGGTACATTGTGGGGATTTGCTGACATGAAAATTCCTGCATAAATTGATTTTAAATTTTTGGCAAGTATCTTCCTGATACAGCTCCAAATAATCGATACATAATAGTTCGACTGAAGGTTTATCAGAAGTCATCTCTGTGTAATTTTAAAAGTTTCAACTATGGGTGAGGCAAGTGGATGGACTAAATATAAAGTAAAGTGCTGTGATCCACTAGAGTTAAAAATCAAGCATTTTGGGAAATTAAGAAATGTGACCAAGTGGATGTGCAGTTACAAAAATGTCAAAATGGGAATGAAAATCTGTGATGGTTGTAGACTAAAGCTTTCAAAGGAGTTTAAGGCATCTGAAGAAGATGAGGCAGGGTAAGTAACAAATAGTATTTTTTAATATAAAATTAATAAACTAAACCAGTTGCGTCAAGTACGGAGTGGAAAAATCTCATGGCATTATTTTGCATGGCATTATTTTGCATGGCATTTTGAGAATACAGACATTATGTACAAATTTCTTGGCATTATGTACACATTTTGGGTCAGCTGTTACCCCCTTTTTAAGTTCTTGTAAAAAACTAACTTTTTAAATTTTTTTAGACCCAGTCAAGTTCCAGAAAATGATCCAGATTTTCAAGATCCTGCTGAATCATTTACTCTTTTAAACAAGTCATTGGAGCTTCTTGGTGTGTCGCCGATTAAAAGAAAAAATGTATACAAAGAAAAAATTGATATTGTACAGCATACAATTGCGAAAGCATTTACAAAGGAATCAAATTCAACGCTAGTAAAGGAATGCCAGAGTGACGAAAGTGAAATGATTAAGCAGTTAAAGGACAAATTTTTAAAAACCGAAAAGAGGAGTGAGAAAATACTAGTTTTATCATGTTTACCTCAAAGTTGGAGTAGAAAGAAGATTGAAGAATAATTTGGAGTTTCTCAATATTTGGCCAGAGCTGTAAAACAGTTAGTTAAGGACAATGGGATATTATGTTCTCCTAACTCCAAACCGGGAAAGACCCTTAGTGATAGAGTGGCCCAAATAGTGGTAGATTTTTACCAAAGGGATGACATTAGCAGGACCATGCCAAGTAAAAAAGATTATGTTGTTATCAGAAAATATGGAGCTGAAAAAGAATATGTACAAAAAAAATTAGTCTTAGCTAATTTAAAAGAAATTTATGCATTGTTTAAAACTGAGTACCCCAATGAAAAAATTGGGTTTTCAAAATTTTGTGAACTGCGACCCAAAAACTGTATACTGGCAGGAAAAATTGGGACTCATACTGTATGTGTATGTACTATACATCAAAATATAAAACTAATGCTCAATGGCTCCAAATTAAATAAGCTATATGATGAAAATAACAGGCCTCTTGCAATATCTTATCATGATTGCCTTTATAAACTAATGTGTAATCCACCTTCAGTGGACTGTTTTTTAAGCAATAGATGCAAGCAATGTCCTGGAGTAGAACAGTTTAAAAATACGTTAATAGAAAAATTTGAGGAAGAATTAATTGATGAGGTCTCATTTAAAAAGTGGGTCTCAGTAGATAGGTGTACTATGGAAACCGTTGTTAAGAAAAGTGATGATTTTGTCCAGGAATTTACTGATGATCTTGTAAAACTTAAATCACATTCTTTTATTGCAAAAATGCAAAAAGATAGATACAATGAAATAAAAATTAACCTTAAACCTGGAGAGTCTTTGATCACTTGCGACTTTGCGGAAAATTATTCCTTTGTTATGCAAGTTGAAGTCCAGTCTTATCATTGGAATAACAGCCAGGCAACCCTCCACCCTTTTGCCATTTATTTTCTAAGTGATGGTAAACTGCACAACCTGAATTATGTGTTTATTTCGGAAAGCTTGACACATAATACAATTGCATTTCATTTATTTTTAAAAAAATTAATGCCTGATTTAAAAATCAAAATACCAGGACTTAACAAAATTTTTTATTTTTCGGATGGATGTGCTGCGCAGTACAAAAACAAAAAGAATTTTCTGAATATATGCCTGCATAAAAAAGATTTTGGTGTTGAAGCAGAGTGGCATTATTTTGCCACCTCGCATGGCAAAAGTGCTTGCGATGGCTTGGGAGGAACTGTTAAAAGACTTGCTGCCAAAGCCAGTTTGCAGAGGCCCTATGACAATCAAATAATGACAGCTCTACAATTGTTTACTTGGTGTGAATATCTGGCATTGATTTTAAATATTGCACAGAAGCAGATTATACAAATCATGAAATAATTTTGAATAAAAGATTTGCGGAAGTCTTAACAATACCGAAAGCACGTTTTTGGCAAAACAGTTTTCTACATGCTTAGAGGTCGAAACACATAATCTTTTTAAAGGTGGAAGCATTATTTTGCAAAATATCGAGTCAGGGTTTGTCACTGTAGAATATGACAGTGCTTGGTAGCTGGCTTGTGTCTTGGGGAAAAATAATGAGAGCGGAGAACTAAAAGTAAGCTTTCTTCATCCACGAGGACCTGCCTCATCATTTTTTTACCCAACACTGCTACTGGCAGAACTTACAATGTCAGCAAAAAAGAAATGTCAGATTCATCAGAAATTCTTAAAAGAAAGTTAAAAAAATAAATTTAAGGTATATAGTTAGTCTTAGTGTTTTCTGTCTAATTTTTATCAACGAAGTAGAAAAGTTTGTTTATTTCTTTTGCGAATTTAAAATAAAATAATTTGTAGATAAAGCCTCTGGGTATTTTTTAAAACCTGTATCCATCCAACAAATTTATTTATTTTAATATCCAGTGCACTATTGGTGCTCCTAAAATATGTTTATTTTTTTAAATGCATGATTTTTAATGTACTTAATATTTTTGATATTTTTTTTGACATTGAACCCATCATTTCTCCATCATAAAATTTTGTGGATAATTAAGTAACACTTTGACCAAAATTATATATTTTTTTCAAAAAAATTAAAAATGGCCTTTTTGAATTTTTCAATTTTTTTTTTTCAATTTTTTATTTTCAATTTTTTTTTTGTTAAAATTATGTTGTGATATTTCATAAAAAAGAGCTTCAAAATGACTTTAAAATGAGCCATTTATTACTTTCCTAGTGTAAGTGGTTCTCGAGATATTGCTAGTTTTGTACATTCTTGTTAAGGTCAAAATGCTGACTTTTTTATTTTGAAAAATTAAAAAAAAAACTACGAATCAAAAAAATCTAAAAATTTGCATTTTCAACTTTTATGGTAAGAAGAAAATATATACCAAAAATCATCAAAATTGGAATTGGTCGCGTTAAATTTTTGTGATTTTTTGGTTGATTTGATATGGAATGACCCATCGTCTTTAAAACTTAGGGGTCAACTTTATAATTTTTGAGTCGTTCATGAGTCGTTTTTTGGCGTAGAACACGTTGCTTGCGTGATTTTGAAATGTGAAGTCACCGGTTCAACCACAACCAAAATCTACTTGCCAGGGACAGTTTTAAAAAACCTAACCCAACTTATTGCTATAAAATATTTGTTATCGTTTTGTTATTTCGATGTATAAACCCACCATTAAATAACTTACCTGTGATGAAAGCTGCCTGGCAGAGTCTGAATCTACCTCTAAGCCTGGCCTTACACAGGCGGAATTTCTTTCTGAATTCAGAAACGGAATCAAAATCTAAATTCTCGCGTGTGTGAGCTTGCATATTTGAATGATATGAAAAGAAGTGCGTTTTGAAAGATCGATCTGAAAAACTTATGATCTGAAAAAATCGGAATGTGCTGCATAAGAGGAATTCTCCCAAGGAATTTGCAATCATTTTATTATTGAAATAAATCGAGTAAAGGTTTACTCGAAAACTTCCCTCGCTCAGAAGAACATATATAAAAAATATATAAAAAGACATTACTCGTATACACATTAGTCGGTCAGACTTTGCCAGGTTATATCCAGACTTTGCTTGGGTGTATTCACACTTTCAGACTTTTTCATGGTGTACTTGGACATTCTCCAGAGTGTATCCAGACTTTTCCAGAGTGTATCCAGACTTTTCCAGAGTCTTTCCAGACTTTTACAGGGTTTTCCAGATTGTATCCAGACTTCCAGGGTCTTTCCAGACTTCCAGAGTCTTTCCAGGGTGTATCCAGACTTTTCTAGGGTGTATCTAGACTTTTCCTGGATGTATCTAGACTCTAGGGTGTATCCAGCCTTTTCCAGGGGGTTTCCAGACTTTTCCAGAGTATGTCCTGACTTTTCTTGGGTGTTTCCAGACTTTTCCAGGGTGTATCCGGACTTTTCCAGGGTGTATCTAGCCTTTTCTAGGATCTTTCCAGACTTTGTCAGAGTGTATCCAGACTTTTCCAGGGTGTATGCAGAGTTCCTTTCGAGTAGACGGACTTTTCCAATACATTTTATATGTGCTATATATATACAGGGATCCTAAGCAAATCCTTAGGGGGCCAAGCAGCCGTGTATAAAACGCAGACAAACGGAAAAGCACATTAGGCAGAAAAGGATGGGGATGGGGCGATGTTGTCACTACATCTTACACGTAGTAAATCCATTCCAGGTTGTTGTTTTCTAATGTTTTTCATTTTCATACCTTTAGGACTGGAATAAAAATTGTTTTTGCTCGACTTTAATACCAAACTGATGAAAGATATCGTAAAAAAATATTTTTCGGCTTTTCATTTTGTAACCATTGTCCTTACGCAGTGTTTACAGGCTGGGGACTGAGATACATGCAAATGCCTAACCTAAAGCGTTCATACACGGCCGGAGAAATCGACTGAGATATTTCCGTACAAACTTTATCAAGCAAATAGGACGAGTTGACGCCTTCGAACGTCCAACCCGGGTTTTGCACTTTGATTCGAAATCAAAAAGGAGGATGTGGGGCCGTGCACAAATTACGTAACGGTGATTTTACCAATTTTTGACCCCCTCCCTATGTAATGTTTTGTAACGGTTTGGCACGCCCCTCCCCTAATATTACGTAACGATTTCAAGACCACTACCCCCCCCCAAAAAAAAAAACTTCACTTATTTTCATTCCAAATTTTCTTAGTTTCACACAAATGCAAACGCTGTCGAAAACCCCCCTCCCCCCTACGTAACGTTTTGTAACCCCCTCCCCTCTATGACCATTACGTAATTTGTGCACGGCCCCTGTAGTCCCAGTGGAGGAGGTCGAGAAAATTGATATTTTTTTCTTAAAAATTATACTCTTTAGACCTATTTCTTTGCATTCCCGAAATTACGTAATTTTTGAAAAAAAATTGTAAGCGGCGCCATTTTTATTTCGTGCTTTGTTTTTCTAACATTTTTGCGTTCGGCTAATTTAATTGAAAAATTTTTGCCTGCGGCGCCCTTTATCTTCTCACTCGAAACCAAGATGCCCCCTTTTAGTTCTCTGTTTCTAAATTTTTTCGAATAAAAGTAGAGTATGACCATGGGGGAAATAATTTTTTTCTACGGTATGACGAAAATTTTGAGAAAGTTGAAGAAAAAAATAAAAAAAGTGGCAGAGCTCAAGTTTTTCGTAAAAAAAACGTTTTTTGTAAAAAAACAGAGAAAAATAAATCTTTTCACCCCTTTTTGGGTGTTACAAATATTGGCAGCCCCTTATTTTTCGCTTTTACCCTCCCGCTAGTTTTGAAGAATTGGTTCGCTACATGTTTCGAGATCATGTCAAAAAACACCTCGAAAATATCAAATGAAGTGTAGGGCCAGCTTTATTTAAAATCAATAATATCGCAAGCAAAAAGCTCTGCAGGAAAAACAGCGCCGTTTATTGATTTCTTTGGCTGCTAGTGATAGCTGCATGGTTTGGCCGTTTCCGGATAGATGTCACTAGTAGAATAGAATAGAAAGAAATTTAATTAAAAGCGAAGATATTTCTTTCTAATGTTAACAACCTCACGAGTTTATCGCTCAGTATCGTAAATAATGGACCCTGCCACCTCCTTTAAGCAAGAAAAAGCTGTGGTTTGGACCTGAAAACATTAATGTTTTTTCCTCGATCATCTCATGGTGTGGCCGCCATCTAGCGGAATTTGCAGACATCTTGTCAACGGTTATTATTGCAACTATGATTTATGCTCACAATGAAAGAGTGGCGACAATTTTTTCTCATGAAAGCAGTCCGGAGATAATAACAAACTGGCACCATTGCTCAATATACCTGTTTCTTTTGTGCGCGCAGAACTTTCTATGCCATTTCTGTTTGATTTATTGAAATCCTATCCCTAAGGAAAATCTTAGGAACTCTGTATATAGATTCAGACTTTATGGTTTCTAAAAACATTTCGTTTTACATGTGCTATATACAGGGTGGATTCTTTAAACGGAACGGTGCTTCTAGCGGTTTAGAATTTGGTTTTATAAAAATCTCTTATGGTTTCTAAGATAGAGTCATTTAAACTTGAATAAATAACTTGAATAAATAACAAAGTTTTCCATACAGATTTAGATAAAAATATCTTGATTATCGTAAAAGATAGATCCTACTGTGTGGTATTGCTAAAGAGAGAATTGTTTGCAGATTCCAAAAATTGCAAAATATACAGGGTGTCCTATTTTAAAAAAAATAAAAAATTGCCATACCTCGTAAACTAAATGACATAGTCAAAGATTCAAAATAGCACGATTTTTTTATTCAACCAAATTCTAACCCGCTAGAAGCACCGTTCCGTTTAAAGGATCCACCCTGTATACAGGGTGTTTCAAATTCGATGCTCACCATGGGGATCTCCTAAACGGTAGGAGATACGAGAAGGTTTAAATTGGGGCAAAGTTGCGCATTTTGATGCTTTGCTCAAAACCAAAAAAGAGTTTACAAATTCCGGATAGTTCCGGAGATAGGCGGAAAAAACCGAAATCTTCATTTTTAGTTTTTATTTTTCTGCGCCCTTATTCTTAAAGCTGTCCAAAAACGCTTAAAACATTCTACAGGCACTTTTTTAAGATCTACCTAGTGAGAGGTCCGTTTTGGAGACTTGACGTTTCAGTGTGACAGGAACACTGTCAATTTAATTTTTTCTTATGGACACATCCTTTTTTTCTCCTGCCGTTTGGTTCCTAAAGGATGACAAATAACATCTTGCAACCTTATTTTAAAAAGTCACCTGACGTTTTGGGTTTATTGACCATCATCAGCACAAATTTAATTTATGCTTTTAACTTACTCAAGATATTTTGTTATAACCAAATAAATTTACCTAATATTTTAAAAATACGTCTTTTTCTTTGTTTTTTATTTTTTGAATTTGGTCTGATGATGGTCAATTAACTCAAAAGTCAGGTACTTGTCCAAATGAGGTTGTAAAATATCTGTCATCCTTTATGAACCAAACGGCAGGAGAAAAAAAGCATGTTTCCAAAAAAAAAAATGACATCTCATTAGGTAGATCTTAAAAAAGTGCCTGCAGAATGTTTTAAGCGTTTTTTGACAGCTTTAAGAATAAGGGCGCAGTAAAATAAAAACTAAAAATGAAGATTTCGGTTTTTTCCGCCTATCTCCGGAACTTTTCGAAATTTGAACACTTTTTTTTTTAGTTTTTAGTAAAGCATAAAATTGCGCAACTTTGCTCTAATTTAAACCTTTTCGTATCTCCTACCGTTTAAGAGATCCCCATGGTATTCAAGACTCGTATATATATGTTTTCAAAAATTTTAGTGCCGATAAACTAAAATTTTTGTCCATTGATCACGCAAAAACGGCCACACCGATTTGTATGAAATTTGATAGACAATAGGGTGTGACGTGGACTTAACTCGAGATATATGGCACAGAAAATTTGAATTTTTCAAGATCTTTTGATCTTTTGTTTTTTAGTTTCTTTTCGGTTGAACTAACTGATTTGGAGGTTTTTTAACTTCTTCTACGTATGACGTAGTCGCGAAGCCAGCCGAAACTGTCCGAAACCCCTCGGATCGATAAATTTTCGCGCATGTGCAAAAGGCCGGACCTAAGCCAATGCCTTTTGTTTTGGAATTTACATGGCTGGCTAGATGTTACTTACAAGTTTGGCCTGGTTAATGCAATCCATATATTTTGACAGATTAAAACCCGGATATAGAGGGTTGGTTTAAACCTCCCTGTTCAAATTTTACTAGGTAGAGTCCTACATACCATTTTTGGGCATTGGTCGCCACAGGTTTTACGCGTACAGGGTCTCCCATTTTCGATGGGATTTAATGGGAAACTCCGTTGTTATTGAAGATATAGATATGCGGTTTTCGCATTACTGTCTTACTTTTTTGAGCTTTAAAAAATGGTATTGATAGATTTATTCTGTTCCTTGTAGTTTTTGAGCTACATGGAAAAGTTGAAAAATGGTCGAACTTACCAATTGATGATATGCCCCTTAATTTAAGAGATAGTTGAGTTCTGTAAAAACATGTCTGTGGCAAACCTTTTTAAAAAGACACAATGGTCTTTTCGAAATTTTACTCCGATGTTTCGTTTCGTAGAAAACATCATCAGGATCAAAAAGTTAAATACGGATCAAAGTTATCAATATTTTAGTTTTTAAGTTTGTTTAGTTATAAAATATAATTTTTATGGCATTTTTTTTTCTGGTACGGCCCTTTTCTGGTACGGCCCTGTCCCATTTGACAACCAAGATATATTATATGAACATACTGGGTGAACCGAAAAAAATCGGACAAATTGTTTTTTTTGCAATAACTTTACTTTATCTCAATAAAAAAAACTGTATTGATAAGACAAATAAGCCTTTTGAAAAAAAACATTCGGTTTGCCGCCATATTTAAATCCAAGATGGCGGAGAAAATCGAATGCCTACCTTTTTTAAACCCCTTTTTGTTAGATGTTGTCATTTTTTTTCTAAATACTTTGTTTTGTATGTCGAAAGATGCGCATTTGATTTTCTCCGCCATCTTGAATTTAAATATTGCGGAAAAGCGAATATTTTTTTTTCAAAAGGCTTATTTGTCTTATCAATAGTTTTTTTTATTAAAATTGGTAAAGTTATAGCGAAAAACAATTTGTCTGGTTTTTTTCGGTTCACCCGGTATGTTTATGTAATATATCTTGGTTGTCCAGTTGGTCCAGGTCTACTACCGGGTGGGCCATAAAAAACCGGACAAAATGTTTTCCGTCATAACTTTCGAACCATACCACCGATTTTAATGCAACAAACTGCTCTTTGCAGGAAATTGAGCAAGACTTTAAGCAAAAATATTTTTTTGTCCGCCATCTTAAAATCTAAGATGGCGGAAAGAAACAAACTTTACTCTTCAAGGAGCCACGTTTATTCTTATGTTACGGAAGATTTTTAGATTTTTTTATGAACTCGTAAAAAGCTCTGTTTTTTCCACGCAAAACAAGGTGCGAATCATTAAAATCGGTTAAGCGGTTCCCAAAAAAAATAAAAAATTTCTATTAGTGTTTTACGGATTATGCGATTACCGTCTCAATTCTTTCTGCATACATTTCCTCATAAATTCATTACTACTAAACCGATTTTAATGAAATAAAAAGCCTCATGGCGAAAATTGGTTGTTCTTTAACCACTGCTATTGAAATTTTCCGCCATCTTGAAATCCAATGGCGGACAGAACCATACTTGACCCTTCAAAGAAGCTCGTTTATTCATAAAAACTGTAAACTTTTAAATACTTTTTTTTCTATAAAAGCTTTCGCCACGCACAACGAGGTATTAGTCATCAAAATCGGTTTGGTGGTTCTCAAAAAATTAATTTTTGTTTCCATCACTGTTTTCCAGATTATACGAGTGCCTTCTCAAATTGATACTCAACCGATTTCAATAAAATAAAAAGCATCATGGCGAAGATCAAAAACTCTTAAAAGATCAGAAGATCACTATCGAAATTTGTCGCCATTTTGAAATCCAAGATGGCGGACACAATTATATTTATCTCTTCAAAGAAGCTCGTTTATTAGGTTTCAAGAACCTTTTTTAAATTTATATTAATTTTTTCATAACCACTAAACCGTTTTTAATTATTTGTATCTAGTTAAATTTAAAAAAAAGTCGAAAAGGTTCTCGAAACATAAGAATATTAGAGCGTCTTTGAAGGGTCAAATTTGCTTTTGTCCGCAATTTTGGGTTTACAAAATTTCAATAGTGGTCTTTAAAGTTAAATCGATCTTTATCATAATGCTTTTTATTAAATTAAAATCGGTTCAGTAATTATCAATTTATGAGGAAGTTAATGCAGACGGAATTGAGAAGGCAATCGTATAATCTCGAAAACATTGATGGAAACAAAAATTAATTTTTTAAGAACCACTAAACCGGTTTTAATAATTTATACCTCGTTGGGCGTGGCAGAACTTTTCTACGAATAGAAAAAAATTAAAAAGTTTTCATAAAATATCAATAAACGAGCCTCTTTGAAGGATCAAGTTTGATTCTGTCCGCCATATTGGATTTTAAGATGGCGGCAAACTTCAATAGCAGTGGTTAAAGAACAATCGATTTTCGCCATGAGGCTTTTTATTTCATCAAAATCGGTTTAGTAAAAATGAATTTATGAGAAATTGTATGCAGACAGAATTGAGACGGAAATCGCATAATCCATAAAACACTGATTGACATTTTTTTTTTGGGAACCACTTAACCGATTTTAATGATTCGCACCTCTTTCGGTATGGCAGAAACAGGGCATCTCTACGAATTCATAAAAAAATCCAAAAATCTTCCATAACATAAGAATAAACGTGGGTCTTTGAAGGGTAAAGGTTGTTTCTTTCCGCCATCTTAAATTTTAAGATGGCGGACAAAAAAATGCTTTTATTCAAAGTCTTGCTCAATTCCCTGCAAAGAGCAGTTTGTTGCGTTAAAATCGGTGGTATGGTTCGAAAGTTATAACGAAAAATATTTTGTCCGGTTTTTTATGGCCCACCCGGTATATAGTAGTTAAATATAAATGGTCTCAAAAATAAATAAATTCAAATGGGACAGTGTCGTACCAGAAAAAAAAAATGCACTGTTGCTTTTATTCGGGATCGAAACTTCAAAAGGAAAAAAAATAAAATTTTATTATCAAACAAACTTAAAAAGAAACTAAAACATGAAGTAAAACATTGTATTTTTCTAAAAAGGTTGCCACAGGCATGTTTTTACAGAACTCAATTATCTCTTAAATTAAGGGAGATATCAATTGGTAATTCCGACCATTTTTCTAAGGGACAGAATAAATCTGTTAATACCATTTTTTAAAGCTTAAAAAAGTAAGACAGTAAGTAATGCGAAAACCGCATGTCTCTATCCTCAATAACAACGGAGGTTCCCATTGAATCCCATCGAAAATGGAACACCCTATACTTCCAAAAAAAAAAATCATTACTTGGTAGTTATATGTTCCGAAAAAATTCTTAAAAGTAATTTATTTTTTAGCAACCTCTTTGGTGGTTCCCACCACCCCCGTCCAGATCCAAACGAGACATCAAAAACAGCTAAACGGCAGCGTCAGCTCTCCGCCCACCACGCCTCACAGAATCGAACTTAGGAACGACCCTACAGAGGAATTAATCGGCCCTAAGAAACCGTTGAATATAAGTCAACCGCCTGCACCGAAGGCCAAAAAAAAGTAAATAAAAATCAGGACATTATGTCTTGTAAATAAAAATAAAAAAAAATAAAATAAAAATAAAATGAAAATAAATAAATAAATAATAAATAAATTAATAAAAATAAATAAAATAAAAATCAATAAATAAAGAAAATATTAATTATTTCTCATTCTGTTTATGTTTTGCTCCAATTTTCATTTAACAAACGTTTTACGAGTTCTTGAATATACAGGGTGTTCATTTGAAAACTTTCCACCAAAGAATTACGTATTTAAAATCTGATTTTGGAGAAATCCTCGATTTTTCAAATTTTTGTAGCATGCACCTCCTTCGAGGAGTTAACCCCATATTTTAAATAGGGAAAGTGGGTCGAGTGATATGTTGTTTTAAAGCTCTCTTAAATGTCTTTACTCTAGTGATTCGTTTTTGAATTTGAAAATAAGCTCAAATTGTACAGGTAAATTTTACCCCTCTCAGGAATGTACAGGGTGTTTGTTTATAACTGGAACACTCAGTATTTCTTGGCAAATTGCAACGAACTTAAGCGCTATAACAACTTTTTTTTGTTCCCCTTGGTATACAGGGTGTGGCAATAAAGCTAATTTTTTTAAATATAATGCCCAGTATATTTTTGCATTTTTGAATGTTTCAAAAGATTAGCTTACAAAAATACCAAACACTATTGAAATATCTTTTGTAGTTTCTGAGATATTTGCGTTTAAAATTTTAATAAAATACTTTAGAAACGACCATCTGATCAAGCTACATCGCCTTCAATCGTTTTTTTTCAAGGCCACTAGATTTTTAAGTTTATATTGTTAAATAAAGACATACATTCATGGCCCACTTGGTAGCCTGATCAGTTGGTAATTTCCAATATATTTTCATTTTGACAATTATTAAAACTTAAACGCAAATATCTCAGGAACTACAAAAGATATTGAAATATTGTTTGATATTTTTGTAAAGCTAATTTTTTTAAAAATTCAAAAATGCAAAAATTTACAGGGTGTATTTCAAAAAATTGTTTTTATTGCCGCACACTGTACACCAAAGGCAACAAAAAAATGTTGTTATAGCGCTTAAGTTCGTTGTAATTTGCCAAGAAATTTTTGAATTTGGACCTACTCTTTATTTTCAATAATAAAAAAGATAGATAAGAGTAGTGTTCCAGTTATAAACAAACACCCTGTACTCCCCAGAAATCCAAATAACGCAGCTAAATTTTTCCAGCAGCTTTTTGCAAAAAAAAACAGTTTCTCTGATTCCGGTTTTATAGGTAACTTATTTTTTAACAGTTCATTGTTTTTATCGAAAATAGTGGTGGGGGGAGGGGAAGAGTAACAATCGCAAAAATAATAGAAGAAGCATTTTTCTTGATTCCGGGCTGTCTCATTTGAGCGTGTGCAGGTCCTCCTCGTCCAGGGTCGGGAAGCCGAATACCTGGTATCTCGTCCTCTGGCATGCCTCGCAGTTCGCTATAACATGTCGAGATGTCTCTTCTGCCCGCCCGCAGGCCCGGCAGGTCGAGTCATTTTCCACCGCGATCCGGGTCATGTGCTTCCTTAGTCGGTTGTGGCCTGTCATGATTCCTGTCAGCAGACCAGCGTCCCTTCGTGATCTCCCCAGAAGCCACTTTTGTCTGGCTACATCCGGGCCCTTCACGAAGTACCTGGTCTGTCTGCATCCTGTTCCTCCTCTCCAAGCGGTCGCCATGGCATCGTTGGCCCATTTATTGAGTCGACTTTGCAATTGCCTCTTGGTTGTTTCTAGGAGTGGTTCCGGCCCTACATACTGGGTGCTTGCCCCGATCCTGGCGAGCTCGTCGGCCTTCTCGTTCCCCGGCACCCACATATGTCCCGGTACCCACATAAGTGTCACTTGTTTGCCCTCTCCCAAGAATTCTAGTGCATCCGCACATTCCTCCACCAGGGTGTTGTTGATCTTGGGCGCCCTTAGTGCCTTTAGGGCCGATTGGCTGTCGGAGCATATATAAACATGCTCCTCCGTCCCGTTCTTTATTTCCTCCATGGTTGCAGCCATTATTATGTCATACACCTCTGCCTGAAAGACTGTGGCTTGCTCTCCGAGCGGGTAGCTCTTTCGAATCTCCTGGTCTTCCACGTAAACCCCCGATCCTGTGTTTTGGTTCTCCGACAGTTTGGACTCGTCGGTGTAGCAAATCACGGCGTTCTCCTCGAACTGTTCGCAGAGGTTTTCACTCTGCCATAGTTCCCTGTCTGGGATGACTACTTTATACCTCTTGTTGAATCTCCAGGGGTTTTTTGGTCTTTGTGTTTTGATCGCTACCATTGCAATTTCTCTCTCGGCGATTTGGGCAATCCTAAGATGCCCCGCAGCTTCCCCCCTTCCTCTCCATTGACCTGTATCTTTCAGCCGGAGGTGGGTCGCCATCGCTTCTTTTCTGATCTAGATCGGAAGCGGCGGCAGTCCCAGAATGGTTTCGAGGGCCTGTATAGGTGCCGTTCTCATAGCGCCGGTTATCCCTCTGCATATGGTTCCCTGTAGGCTCCTAAGCTTGAGGGTAGTAGTGACCTTCTCCATTGCTGGCCACCAGACTATGGATCCGTACTGGATCCTTAGTCTTAGTACTGCCGTGTACATCCAGTGGAGGTTTCTGGGGCTCAAACCCCAGGTGCGGCCAACCACTCGACGCAGTTGCCACATCGTTGCCTGCACCTTATTGGTCAATTTCGCAACGTGTGGTGTCCAGGTGAGCCCCTTGTCTAGGGTGACCCCTAGGTACTTCAGTTCTGAAACCAAAGTCAGGGGTCTCCCGTACATCTTGGGTGCTCTGAATCCCTCCATTTTCCTCTTTCTTGTAAACAGGATCATCTCTGTCTTTCCTGGATTGACAGAGAGACCGTTTTGTTGACACCAGTCTTCTATGATTCGTACCGCCCTTTGCATTCTATTACAGACGGTGTTTAGGTGGTTGCCTACCTTATAAAATAAAGTTTCAACGCTTGTCATGTCATTGGTAAAATTGGGTCGCTACTCGTAGTGCACAAACACTGGCTTGGTGCTGGCAAAAAATTGCGTCAGTGTAGTCTGATTGTAGATTGAATGGAACATGAAAAAAACTGCACCCAAACCAGAACATCACTCGTTTCATTCAAACACTTAACTCAAACTCTTTTTGAGGTTGATTAGTGGGTTTTGACTTAAAATGTAAAGGGGGGAAAAAGTTTTCGGAGCGCCACGAGCCCTTAGAACCGGTGCGGAAAAAGTTGCACTTAGTGCAAAACCAAAATTATCAGTTTTCCAATGGAACATGAAAACTGAAAAAGTGCACCCCAATGGAACAGAGGCACCTACTCAGTTGTGCACTGGTGGCGCACCGGTTTTACCAATGGGAACCGCTATAAGCTTCATTATTATCGTAGGACCGTAAATGAGCCATTAAAATCGTGTTGAGATGATCGTAAAATTAGTACTGTTCATTGGTCGTAGGTAAATTAAAAGACTTTCAAAACAAGGTATCACTTTCATTGTCTCATATTCTCCATAAACACCACATGTCTTTTTTACGCAGCGGCATCCTTTAGCTTACTTTCTCGATTTTGATTGAAAATAATTATAAAGTTACAATATTTTCTAAGTGATTTTGAGAATCAGTTTGTCAAAAAACGAACGGCTTTTTTTCTCTTTAGGCTAGTAACTAGCAACCTGTTCAATAACACAACGAACAGCAACACAATCAAAGACAACCAGAAAAACAACCAACAACAGAAATTGACAGACTACTTCCCGGTGCGGAGATCCGTCAGAAAAACGAAAACGACCGTCCTCGAAGAGAAGCAGTTGGCTTTGGAGAGATTGGTTAGGAGAGGCGTCGAGGACGGCCTGGAGGTCAGTCAAATTACCATTGACCTATCATAAATGTAAAAAAAATATCAAAAAATTATTTGGGCGATATTTACTAAGAACTATAATTTAAGGAAAGTTTGGTTCGAAGACTGACATATACATGGGTATCAAAAAATTAATTTTAAATCAAACCATCCCGCAATTAATAGGATATTTTTCATTTCAAATAATCCGTGAAAATTAATAAACTATGGGTAATAGAGCAAGAGTTCAAGGTATAAATTATGACGGATAGGTAACCCTCGTTATTTTTTGGTGTGCCGAGGCCTTATACACAATTTTAAGGTACAGGATTGTCCATTTCATATTCAGTAGGAGAAAATGCACATCTTTGTTACCTATCCATCATAATTTTTACTGCGAACGCTTGTACTATAAACAAGAAATCTTTAAACTGTCGAAGTAACACGAGATGTCGTCGATCTTAAAACCATCACGATTTTGTTGATGGTTTTTTTCAAAATGTAAATTTTAAAGTATTTTATTTAGAAAAAAGTCAAATACCAGCCTTTTTTCTGCTTTGTACTGTACTGTACGGGAAATAAATTTAACTATGTCGACCTGATTTTTTTGCAAAATTTTACGTCATTGAATCTGTTATCCATGGCAACGCGGAGACTTTATTTATGTTTATCCACAGTGGGACACCAGAGATTTTTTAGCACCGGTTCAAAAATTTGGGGTTAGGTTACTTATTTTGACTTTTCGCGTTCTGCGCCGCTAAAAAACCAAGTAAAACACTAAAATAAAAAAAAATCATTTATTGCAGAATTACCTGCTAAAAAACGCTACCCAACTACGTATTAAAGTAACATAGTGTAATGTTTAAGGTTGCATTTACAGGTGCATTTATAATTGAATTGGAAACACTTCCGGTAGCTGATACCGACAACAGGTTAACTTAAAAGAATGCAGATTTAAAAATCGGCTACTGGCGCTAGACGAAATAATCGTATTGTATTTTAAACAGGCGCGTCAACGACCACCAAGAGTCTTTCCAACCTCTAAATAGAGCTTTACTGACCTGTTTTGTTAGTACTCAAGTATCTGTGTGTTTTTGAAACTGAGGTTCTAAAATCTATCCTTTGAACTCCAAGATTTCACTAGTACACTTGCACATAACTATGCCGCAATAATTTAAATTTAAAAAAAAATGGTTGAATCAAAATAAAACCAAAATTATGTGGGGTTATGGGCGCCGAATGTTTCTATGCGAATTCCTAGTAATCCCAGCGGTTCTTCTTGGTTTTTGAACAATGTTTTTGAAAACACATTTTTGAAAGATAAACATAACCTCGAATGGTTTTTTGTCAGAAAACGTAAAAATACTCTTCTGTCCCACTGCGGCCCGATTTAAAGTTTGTTGACAAAACACCTGCAGTTACCATGGAATCGTATAAATTCTGCGATCTGTCGGCCAAAACTTCAACTGCGTGTGTTTCCCAAATTCAATGAAGTGTGAAAAAAGGAAACGTAGTTTTTATTTTCGCTAAAGCAAGGAAATATAAAAAGGAAAAATGTAATCCAGAGGAAATTGTGAGTATTTCTCTATTTTTTTGTAAATCGGGTTTGTTCTAAACCGCAATTATTTTGAGGCTTTTGGGTTAGATGAGAGCACCAGAGCTTTTATTTTAAAGGAAAAATAATTGAGAATTTTAAAAAATCCTTCAAATATTTTTGTTAAGTTTTTAAAAATGATCACCCCTGCAAAATTTCAGCTAATTCTGATGTTTAGTTTTCCCTGTGCACTCTGGCAAAAGGCGTTGCCAGTTTTTTTAGTTTTTACATTTTTTTACTTAAAATCTGGGGAGAAACTATAGCCTTAATTGACTATTCCAGACCGTTTCTTAAGTCAATGTATAGGAACGTCTCACCGGGTTCTCACCTACGACTTTCTCGTCATGTCAATATGAAATGTTATGATATTCATTTGACGCGTGCGCAGTCATACACGAAAAAGTCCTAGATGGGAACCAGGTTTTAGATCTTACTTTAAGTTGGTTCAAGGAGATCACTGCCCTCTTAAGTCAAGAAAAAAGCTTTTTAAATATTAGTTTAAGGTCATAGTTACAATCTGGGGAATTGTTTTTAGCAACACTGTACAAGAAATCTTAATTTAACTATGTCGACCTGATTTTTTTGCAAAATTTTACATCATTGAATTTGTTTTCCATGGCAACGCGGAGACTTTATTTATGTTTATCCACAGTGGGACACCAGAGATTTTTTAGCACCTGGTCAAAAACTTGGGGTTAGGTTACTTAGTTTGACTTTTCCCCGTTCCGCGCCGTTAAAGAACCAAGTAAAATACTAAATAAAATAAAACCATTTATTGCAGAATAACCTGCTGCCCAACTACGTATTAAAGTAACTGGATGTAATGTTTAAGATTGCATTTAAAGGTGCATTTATAATTGAATTGGAAACACTCCCGCTAGCTGATACCGACAACAGGTTAACCTAAAAGCATGCAGATTTAAAAATCGGCTACTGGCGCTAGACGAAATAATCGTATTCTATTTTAACCAGGAGCGTTAAGGACTAGCAAGAGTCTTTCCAAACTCTAAATGGAGCTTTGCTGACCTGTTTTGTTAGTACTCAAGTATCCGTCTGTTTTTGAAACTGAGGTTCTAAAATCTATCCTTTACACTCCAAGATTTCACTAGTACAATTGCACATAACTATGCCGCAATAATTTAAATTTAAAAAAATGGTTGAATGTGCCAGCGCGGTAAAAAATCACGGTGTAAAAAATTTACGGTAACTTTTTTGAGGTACACATGTTAATACGTACAATACAAACCCACCGCCAATCTCCTTTTTCCTTTTTTTTTTCTTGAAATACTGGGAAAAACCTGCGTTTTTCCCTTGCGAAAACACTAAACTTATATGATTATCATCGAAGTCCAAAATTTCAACAAGTTTCACTGAAACAAAATTATGATTGTTTTCCACAAACCAAAACTACACTTTTTTGCACTCGACGCGCGTTTCGCTAACAATGTTAGCATCATCAGGAGAGTGCAAAAAAGTGTAGTTTTGGTTTGTGGAAAACAATAATAATTTTGTTTTAGTGCAACCAAAGGTTCCAAATTCCCAACAAAGTTTCACTGAAGCTTAAGAACCCGCATAGTCCTAAACCTTAGTACATTTTAGTAAATACCGCCCTTTGTGCATAAGCTCTAGCTGGCAACGTAATTTCCTGTTTTTAGGTGAGATTTTTCGATGAAAAAGGGCGGGGAATAGTCGCGGCCAAAGAGTTTCACAAGGGCGACTTCGTGGTGGAGTATGTCGGTCAGCTGGTGGATATCGTCGACGCCAAAGAGCGAGAGGTCGCTTATGCGGAGAACGAGAACGCGGGCTGCTACATGTACTACTTTAAACACAACGGGCAACAGTATTGGTAAGTAAAACTAGGTTTATACAGGCAAATACGTTCTGCCAGCTTCAAGGAATTTTCGTTATACAGGGTGACCCTTTTAAAACTGTCAATGGGCTATAACTTCAAAATGAAAATGAATTTTAAAAAAATTAAAAACCGGTTTAGAAGGTTGGACCATTTTATGCTACTTTTCAACCCGCCCGACCTATCCCTTAGGGGGTAGCTACCCCCACTTTAAAATCTTAAATAGAAACTTTTTCGAAAGGTCTTTCGATTCTCTAAACAGTGATGTAATGAGTGAGTGAGTGTTTGGAAAACAAAAATCTTTGAAAAAAATGTCAATAAAAATTACATTTTGCATAAAATAAACATTGAAGTTACAGCCTATTGACGGAGAAAAAAACCGAAATCTTCATTTTTAGTTTCTATTTTTCTGCACATTCTTAAAGCTGTCAAAAAACGATTAAAACTTTCTACAGTCACTTTTTTAGGATCTACCTAGTGAGAGGTCCGTTTTTGAGATTTGACATTTCAGTGTGACAGGAGCACTGTCAAGTTCATTTTTTCTTATGGACACATCCTTTTTTTCTCCTGCCGTTTGGTTCATAAAGGATGACAGGTAACATTTTGCGAGCTTATTTTGGCAAGTCACCTGACGTTTTGAGTTTGTTGACCATCATCAGCCCAAATTTAATTTTTGCTTTTAGCTTACTCAAGATATTTTGGAAACCCGATTGCAGTAAATTTTTTAACATTTTAAATATTTTTTTTGACATTTTGTTACAACAAAATAACTTTACCTAATATTTTAAAAATGCGTTTTTTCTTCGTTTTTTAATCTGGTCAATTAACTCAAAATATCTGTCATTCTTTATGTGTCCATAAGAAAAAAAATGAACTTGACAGTGCTCCTGTCACACTGAAAAGTCAAATCTAAAAGGTAGATCTTAAGAAAGTATTAAGCGTTTTTTGACAGCTTTAAGAATAAGGGCGCAGAAAAATAAAAACTAAAAATGAAGATTTCGGTTTTTTCCGGAACTACCCAGAATTTGTAAACTTTTTTTTTGGTTTTAAGCAAAGCGTCAAATTGCGCAACTTTGCCCTAATTTAAACCTTTTCGTATCTTCTACCGTTTAGGAGATCTCCATGGTGAGCATCGAATTTGGAACACCCTGTGTATACCCCTGTTTAATGCATACTTTTAAACATAACGACGAATTCGTACAATTCGAGCCAAACTATATTTACAACACTAGAATATCGCTATTTTTCCGCGATATCAATCCATGAGGCTAAAGAATGCACTTCCAGGTCGCATCTGTGTATATTGTTTTTCGTTAATACGTTTTTAGCTGTAAATAGGGACTTATCGGTACATAAAGTCGGCACTATTTTTGACAATTCCGCACGAAGTTTAAAAGGATTCTCACATTGTTGTTGTCTAAATATGTCATCTTTGCTATCAAAATAATGTCGACTTTCATATGTTTGTGCCTGCCTTTAATAAAGGATGGCATTAACTGGGTCAAGTTTAAGAATGGCACAGTATGAGCGTGTTTAGATGACATATTTAAATAACAAAAATGTCAGAAACCTTTCAACCTTCGTGTGGAACTGTCAGAAATAGTGCCAAGTCAGGCTATGCCGACTTTATGTCGATAAGTCCCTAATAACCGTAGCAAAACATTTTAAAGCTCATCGTCATTACATTACTTTATTTTTTTATATAGTTATTTTTTATGCCTGTTAACTAATTATTAGATTTACATAGGCGATTTTATTTATTTATGTCTTACATATTATTTCCCTACAAGTGACCTGTTTTACCTGATGTTAATAATTTGTTTTGTTAATTGTCAGCTTATGAGACCAATAAAAATTGAATTGAATTCAATAACAATTAAAATAAAAATAAGAAATAGGAATAAATCTTTGAACCAATCAGCACACATCTTCTGCAGATGTAAACAAAAGTGAATGACACCAATAATTCAAATAATTAAACTAAATTACATCATAATGTTTTCTTAAATAATATCTTCCGAAAACAAACCAAATAATGCGGGCATGTGCAAATCCGTTTTCAGATAAAAATAAAAGTTAAAAGTTGCCCATCTTGTTATTTTAAATTTAATGTTTTTAAACGCCCACGCTGTTCCCCATAATCACAATTTCATGTTAATTTTAATTATTATTTAAATTTTAGTTTTTATGGGCCTACAATACATTTCTAACCTCCACAAAACTCCACAAAAGCGTTTTTATTGGATAACTTCTAAAGGGTGACAGACTGTCAAAAGTGACAAATGGGAAAAATGTTGCAAATTTAATTCTCTATCAATAAGTAAATAGTGACAGTGTCGCTTAAACCACTCCTACCAAAAATTTTTTAAAAAACCGGCCAATTTGAACAATTTCTTGCATATTCCTTTTTAGCATTTTCATCAAGATTTCTCAACCTACGTACGAAACTTGGCAGGGTTGATCTAAGAGCAATGACCTAAATTATATCAACAAATTAAATTTTTCCAGATTCCGATTTTTTTAAAGCTCTTTGATACGCGACTATTACCACAGAGGAAATACCTCCGTAGGTATTTCCTCTGTGATATTACTGACATATACAAAAAAAAGACCCCGCTTTTCACTGGATCTTATACTAGATAACATTGCATTTCCAACGACACCTTCCGCTTGTATTTGCTGCTTCTAGTAATAAAATAAGACATTTTTAAAGTCATAATGGGTATTAGAAGACTATTTGACTCTTTCATTTAACGAATTTACTAAAAAAAAAATATAAAAAATTACGATTTTAAAAAATGCTCACTAGAAGCAGCAAATACAAGCGGAGGCTGTCGTTGGAAATGTAATTTTATCTATTTTTTTTATCCAGTGAAAAGCGGGGCTTTTTTGTATATATTAGTAACAGAGGCGTATTAAATAGTTTTGGTACATTTTGAAATTTTCTAGTTAAGAAAATCGGACTACGCCACTGGAAAAATTTAATTTTCTATATACTCTGGACTTCTATGAATGAATGAACTCACAGTTTTAGAATGGTACCCCCTACCAAATTTGACATCTTTTTGAGTTCAAATCTTTAATTTAGAAGAAGGATCGATCCGCTTAAATTTTAATTTTACATTTTTGTTTTAGTATCGACGCGACGGCAGAAAACGGACGATTGGGCCGACTGGTTAACCACTCGAGGAACGGCAATCTCATGACAAAAGTGATCATGGTAGACAACAAACCAAGATTGGTCTTGATCGCTAACCGGCATATAAAACCTGGAGAGGAGGTGAGTATAGTTTTCTGAGAGTAGTCCCAATGTTCTATAAGTTTTTTTTTTCAAGGGTCTCAAGGGAAAACCTTACATAAGACACCTAACTACTTTCCTGCCAGAGTCATTTCTCCTCTACCAGGAGAGCCCGAGTAGTGTCGGATTCCTACCGACTAAAACCCCTCGATTGTGACTCCAACCTGCCTGGGGGCAAGCCACAGTCACTGCACTGTCTTATTGTGCACCCTCTTGGTTCCTGCAAGTTTGTACAGGTCCTTAATGGAGTAGTCCCCAGTCGATATTGGGCGTAGTTAAACTTTATATTAGTTGCCTTAGGTGATCCAGTGCCTCGCATTGGCATATTACATGTTCTACTGTTTCCGGTTCCTGATTGCATAGTCTGCAGCTCAGGTCTCCTTGATACAGGCTCATGTTGTCTAGGTGAACTTTAATCGCCATATGTCCGGTCATGATTCCTATTATAGTTCTCACAGCAGCAGGCTTTCGTGAGTTTTGCATTCAGGCCTTTGATTAAGGCTCTGCTGTGTCTTAGCCCCTGTCTTTTTAGTCAGTGGCTTTCATGTTTTTCACTTATCCAGAGTTTGACCTGGGACCTTATAGTACATTTTGGTACCCCCGGGCTGGCTCTGGTCCAATATATTTTTCTGACGATCCTTGTCTTACAAGTTCGTCAGCCTTTTCATTGCCTTGGGTACCTCTATGTCCTCCCAACTAGCAATTTTTAGTTGTGCAAGTTGTAAAAATTAGAATTGCACTAATTTTAAACGTAGTTTTACAGATAAAGAATAGTTATCATGGCGACGGTCGACAACGTCGACTATTATACGACGCCTAAACGTTTATCACAACTTGAGTCGCCATCACAACTATTTATGACCGTCTATTGTACTAACAGTAATTCCTTAGTTGTGAAGGCGCCGACTACAAACCGGTGTGTGCTAAACCAAAAATTGATCAATTTACTCCACGTTTTCTGGCCGGTTTGTTGGAGACGCGGGCGCGCCTATTTTCATCTAACCAATTTTTCTGTTATGTTTGCAACAAGCCAATTTTGGAGCACTGCTGTCTGTCATACAAACGTCAATTAATTCAGTAAAAATAACTAAGAAGTGTTTTGTAAAGTTTCTATTAGTTTAGTTTGAACATTTTGCACTATGAAAAGGAACAAATGGTATAAATATTCTTCGATATTTTGACATGTGACAGCTGTCATTGAAGGTGATTCCCCAGTGTGTCGGAAAAAAGAGGAAGGCCCTGTGTAAACAACAAGGACGGAAATTAAGTGAGCAGCAGAAAGTCAAACTGTGGAGCAATTTCGATTGGGTAAAAATTGAGGCGTGTTCGCGTCTTTAAGTTAGGGGATCCGTTCAAAACACAGTTAAGTAGTTAAAGCAGTCGAGACACGGGACTCCTTTGGTTGTCATGGAAACTAATAAGTGCCGCCATGATTGATTGTTAAAAACCATTGTATGCTAATTTGTAAACAAACATTAAAAATTATTTTTTTGCTTTTTTCTACAATAAACTAAGATCTTTTTGCATATAAAAATCCGTATTTTGTTCTTAGGAATCCTAAGCAACATCTTTAGAAGATTTTCGAAGCGATTTTTAAATCATGATTTTTTTTTTAATTTCATAAAATCATCTTAATCGAGGGCGCGCTTGTTTTTCAGAGCTACGAACTGTACATTTGACAGTAAACTACCGTCTGTTTATATATTTTGGCATTCGTTCGCATGTTATGATGATGCACAACATGATATATGACATAGAATATCATTTTATTTTAATAATATTATGGTGTTAGAAATAGTTTAATTTGTAGTCGAATAGTGTATTTATCATTTTAGGTAATGAATAATATTTTGAACAAATAATTGTACTCCAAAACCCATTGAACTATTACTTAACTGTAGTCGCGATCGCGACGTTGACTCAACCAAAAAATCATACACCAAATTGGTGCAAAAGTGGGTGGTGTTTGAGTAAAAGTAAACGTTGCGACGCAACGTTGGCACGCGGTGCACAACGTTGAGACGTCGACAAATTGCTAGTTGGGCTGGCACCCATACTAATTTTATTTTACTATGTTCCGCCAGTTCTCAACATGGAAGATCCCCAAAAAATGGTACCATAGGTCTCAATGATTACTTCTCAAAGTCTGCACACTACTGCTGATCCACTAGAAAGCCTAGAAGTTAAAGTTTTTATATGATTATCCTAGAAATTTGACTTTATGTATGTTTGGTATGGTGTTGTGGTTTAGCTCAACCAATAAAGAACTCTTAATTTGGCCAGTTTTTTGGACATATAGATTTAAATTATTTAGCTCACACCAATCCGCCATTCTCTCCGCCACACCACAGCGTCCTCCTGAGAGGTCTTCCAGCACCAGCTCTGCTTCACCACAAGTGGTATCATCAGCAAACTGATACATTTCATCCCCCCCAACCATCTCAGGAACATCCCCGACATATAGCAGAAAGAGTAGTGGTGCCATGATCTAACTCTGAGGAACCCCTGGATGTATTTCCTCCCACTCTGAATAGAAGGAAACATCATGGTTTTTAACACAGACAATTTAGTGTCAAAAATAATGAATGAGTGCGATTTTGAATGAAGGAGTTTTGTGATTATGTGGGATTGATAGCTATTTAGTCACATTATCAAGTGTTACCGGGTGTTTTCTTCGCATTCATGTAGAAGAGGTTGATATGACGTCATCTTTTAAGATGTCGGACAAAAATCATAAAAAATACAACTTCTGCAACCGGCGCATATACTCGATTCCATATAATTTGACGACGAGGATTCCAAAAAAATTACCTTCAAGGTCATGCGAGCTTAAATGACCTTGAAATACCAAAAAAACAAGATTTTTGGCATTTTCTCTACAAAAAATCTTAATAATTCGAAGTTTTGTCAGACTAACTTCAAGTGGACCTCAAACTATTAGGCATGTATGCCAAATTCGATCCTTGGAGTTTGATGCAGTTTGACCGTGGAAAATATCCCAGTAAAATTAGCATATTGCAAAAATAATATACTAAACGGCGCTATTCATCAACTATTTAAGGGAAGAGGACCAAATTTGGTAAGAAAGATAAGACGGTCAAGTCCAATAATATTATTAAAAAAAATTTGGTTCAGCTATGACGTGTTTCAATATGACGGCTGATATATCAAAATGGCGACCTATAACCACATTTTATTTTATTTTATTTCGTAAAAAAGCAAAGATGACTAAAAAAAAAGTTTAGTTGATGCATGACCTCGATTGACCTTGAAAATACCATGTACAAAGGAAAAACCAGCTTTTTGTTGTCATTTTTCCAATTTACCACTACGCAAAAACTTTAAGTGCCGGAAATGAAACTAACATTTTAGCCATAATTAAAAACTTCATTTTGAACCTCCTTGCCATTTTTTTTTTGATCTGGCGTCCAAGATGTTTATGCTATACCCCGCTAAAAATGACCTATAGTTTAGTTTTAGTTTTAAAAACTTTCTACACGGATGCGAACAAAACACCCGGTGGCACATGAATGTGTAACTAAATAGCTGTAACCTCATCCTTGAATTTTATTATGAATATTATTAAACAAGTATAGTCATGCCCTACTGGCATAATTAGAATTTTTTATGCTTTTTTGACCGCTATTTTGGAAAATAGCATCTAAAACACCTGGTCCAGTATATGGTAATGTATATCTAATTTCTGCTAACTCTCTTATAGGTAATTTAAATGACTTTGTTGACTAGACAAATGAGTAAAACATAAAATTCACAGTTCCGAAACCTAATAAAAACGACATATAGGTCATTTTTACCGGGGTATATCATAACACCTTGGACGCCAGGTCAAAAAAAAAATCATAGGGAGGTTTAAAATGATGTGTTTAGTTATGGCTAAGATGTTAATTTCATCTCCGGCACTTAAAGTTTTTGGGTAATGGTTAATTGGAAAAAAAAATACAAAAACCTGGTTTTTTACTTTTATATGATATTTTTTAAAGTCCATGAAGGTCATACATCAACTAAACTTTTTTTTCATAGTAAGCGACGATAAGTCAACAATAATTGATGGCAACCTTGTCATTTCTGTTTTTTTAAGAAAAAGGATAAAATAAAATGTGGTCGTAGGTCGCCATTTTGATATATCAGCCGCCATATTGATACGCAAACCAAATTTTTTTAACAATATTACTGTACTTGAAATTAACTCTGTGTTTCGGACTTCCATTGTCTATATTTTATTTATACACGACGTTTCGATCAGTACAATCTCTGATCGTCTTCAGGTGCAAACTACAATCAATTCCTAAGGCTACGTACTTATATACTGTGAGAAATCACTCAACCTTGAAGTTTAAGAAGTTGGCTCCGCCCAAGGAGGGGCTTCCAAATATTTGGGATTTCAACACTTGGTTTACTGAAAATACCCTGATTCTGCCCAATAAAGGCAGCTTCAAGGAATTTTCGCTTCTTCCACTGTGACTCCTTGTGCAAAACCTTTGCTTCTGCCCACTTCATTCGGTGTTGTTTTGACCATGCATGTTCGGCAATTCCTGATTTCGTGGTTTCACCTTTTTGGGTATTCGTCTGATGTTCCTTAAGCCTAACAGATAGTGGTCTTTTAGTTTCGCCTATGTATGATTCACCACACTCACAAGGAACTTGGTAAATGCATTCCTTATTTTGTTTGTTCTCCGGTTTTGTTTTACTAAGAAGGCTTCGAATTGTATTACTAGATTTAAAAGCAGTTTTAATATTAAAGTTTTTTCGCTACTCTTCGAATTTTCTCTGATACTCCTTTAACGTATGGGATTGTAAGGAATGCATTTGCCTGGTTTTGGTCATGTAATCTCTGTCCTGTTTGTTGAAATTTAGAAATAGTATCTGTTATAAGTTTCAGGCTGTAACCATTCTGCTGCAGATCCTTCTTAATGTTTCTTATTTCGATTTCCAAGTCATGAGAATTGTTACAAATTTGAACGGCTCTGTTATACAAAGTTTTGATTATGCCTCGTTTGGTTGTAGCAGAATGATTTGAACCTTGATTTAAATATTGTCCTGTGTCAGTGGGTTTACGATAGACTGTTGTTCTGATGTCGCTTTCTACTCGTGTGACAAGTACATCAAGAAAAGGAATTTGACAATTTTGCTCCAACTCCATTGTGAATTTAATGGTGGGTCTTATGTTATTTAGGTGGTGAAGAAATTCTGAAAGTTGTTGGTTTCTTTTCTTTTCTTCACCTTCTTCACCACCTAAATAACATAAGACCCACCATTAAATTCACAATGGAGTTGGAGCAAAATTGTCAAATTCCTTTTCTTGATGTACTTGTCACACGAGTAGAAAGCGACATCAGAACAACAGTCTATCGTAAACCCACTCACACAGGACAATATTTAAATCAAGGTTCAAATCATTCTGCTACAACCAAACGAGGCATAATCAAAACTTTGTATAACAGAGCCGTTCAAATTTGTAACAATTCTCATGACTTGGAAATCGAAATAAGAAACATTAAGAAGGATCTGCAGCAGAATGGTTACAGCCTGAAACTTATAACAGATACTATTTCTAAATTTCAACAAACAGGACAGAGATTACATGACCAAAACCAGGCAAATGCATTCCTTACAATCCCATACGTTAAAGGAGTATCAGAGAAAATTCGAAGAGTAGCGAAAAACTTTAATATTAAAACTGCTTTTAAATCTAGTAATACAATTCGAAGCCTTCTTAGTAAAACAAAACCGGAGAACAAACAAAATAAGGAATGCATTTACCAAGTTCCTTGTGAGTGTGGTGAATCATACATAGGCGAAACTAAAAGACCACTATCTGTTAGGCTTAAGGAACATCAGACGAATACCCAAAAAGGTGAAACCACGAAATCAGGAATTGCCGAACATGCATGGTCAAAACAACACCGAATGAAGTGGGCAGAAGCAAAGGTTTTGCACAAGGAGTCACACTGGAAGAAGCGAAAATTCCTTGAAGCTGCCTTTATTGGGCAGAATCAGGGTATTTTCAGTAAACCAAGTGTTGAAATCCCAAATATTTGGAAGCCCCTCCTTGGGCGGAGCCAACTTCTTAAACTTCAAGGTTGAGTGATTTCTCACAGTATATAAGTACGTAGCCTTAGGAATTGATTGTAGTTTGCACCTGAAGACGATCAGAGATTGTACTGATCGAAACGTCGTGTATAAATAAAATATAGACAATGGAAGTCCGAAACACAGAGTTCATTTCAAACACATCATTGTCTCAAACTTTCAAACAAACATTACTGTACTTGATCTTCTTATCTTTCCTGCCAAATTCGGTCCTCTTCGCTTTATTAGTTGATTAATAGCGCCCTTTGGTATGTTTTTTGCAATATGTTAATTTTACTGGGGTATTTTTCAAGGTCATAAAGCTTCAAACTGCATCAATATATGATGAAAATATAGTTTTTTTCGATTTTCAAGGTCATTTAAGGTCGGATAACCTTGGAAAGTTAATTTTTTTGAATCCTCGTCCTCGAATTAAATGGCATCGAGTATAATCATGCCCCAGTTGCGAAAGTTGTATTTTTTATGATTTTATTCATTCAAAATCCCACGGGATAGAAATTATCGACATGTGCCCATACACTACCACTTAGATTTAAACTTTACGATCATTATCTAATTATGTTTTCCTCTCTCTTAGGTGCTTTACGACTACGGGGACCGGTCGAAAGAGTCCCTCAAACACCATCCGTGGCTGGCCTACTGAGACCCGATGTTTACGTTTAGTTCATTTTTCATTAGTACGAATATTAGAACGTTTAGTTAGCAGGTATTCCCGTCTTTACCTAATAGAAAACTGGATAGGAAAAAATACTCTCGGATATTTTCACCAATCACAAAGCTAGACGCCGAGGGGTGGGACACTCCTGAAAATTTTGTTTCAAATACTTTGAAATACATTGAAACACTTTGAAATACATTAAAATATTTTGTAATACTTTAAAATACATTGAAATATTTTGAAATCCAGCCAAAATCTGTTGTCATTTTCTTGTCAGGTGGGATACTCCTGAAATAATAATATAATAATAAACTTTATTCAAAATTTCGAAATACAAAACTACAGAATAAAAATAGACCAATTGGTAAACATAAAGTATTTTAACAAAATAATTAACATTATGGCGTTCACTGGAATCTGAACAAAGTAAGAGTAAGTACTACTGAGGCGATACATTGCCAGCGCGCAGCATTCTCTTCGTCAATTCAGGTGGTGCACAAAAAATTTGAAATATGTGTACAATTAAAAAAAAATACTTTGAAATACATTAAAATACTTTGAAATACATTGAAATAGCAAAAGTTAGATAAATGTCTTTCAGAAATAAGTGTACAAATTTTGGAGAGTGTCCTACCCCTCGCGAGAAGCTGTCACGAATAGCGCGAGAAACATCCCTACAAAGTAATATAGAGTGATTCCGATAGAACGTCGCTGAAAACTTTTAGGGACCTCGGGAAAGCTTTTAGCCTTGTGATTAGTTTGCGAGAGACTACTTATTTCTATCGAATTTTCTTGGTGGACTGGTCAACTCGACATGGATACAGATATACTTTGAACTGATGTTGGTGTTAAGTTTCTATGGATAAAATCAAACTATTTTGTAATAGAACTTGTATTTGGTTGAGATTAAACTAGAGTTTTGAACTTCAATCGTCATCAAGTGAGTACTAACAAAAACTAAAACTACCTAATCTTATATGTGTTCAGTGCACCACAGTTGAAATCTGTTATCTTCGAAAAGTATGGGTTTCCAAATATCCTGATGGTGACGCTTTGTTGAGACAATATATTCTGGTTCCTCTGTATGAATGCTGTTTCTTGGCGACGATCTTTCCCTCTTTCCGTTCCATATGATGCTGATTTTCCGAGCAATGTTGAGCTATTTTTGAGTTCTTGGAAGTTCGTTTATAGAACACAAACGCAAAACTCGACAAGGAGACACAACTGGTTCAAAAAATAGCTCAACATTAAGGTTCAAAGAAACAGTATTCATACAGAGGAACCATACTTTTCAGAGATAACAGATTTCAACTGTGAAAGGGCGGAACTCATGCTAGTAAAAAAAAATAATTAGAACAATATTTAATCTAAATCCGTGATTTCCCACAACAGAACTATAAACACACACAACTTCTTAGCGTCCGCCAACTCTTTTTAAAATCATCTCTTCTCCAAGTCTTAAAAAAAAATAACCTAGTTCAACCATTCTTACCGAATCACTCTTATGCAAGCCGATCCACACACTCACAAAACGCCATTACAATTAATACAACAAAGTCATTGAACAGCAGCTTTGGGCAACTCACGTACAATATTCTTCCACCCGATCTTAAATTAAAATTCAACAGGAAACTTTTTAGAAAATTCCTGACAACCTTCTTACTTACAAATCAGTTAAAATTTATTTAAAAATTAGTACTTTTATGTAAACAATAAAACCTACATATATAGTAAAATGACATAAACTTAGTCTTCAAACAGAACTAAACTATCTATCAATTCTCCTTTTTCTTGACACTCAATGTCATTCAGAAAGACCTGGACCGGTATTCTCGTAATACGTAACGTTTTGAAGTCGCTAAGCGAAACGAATAGCGAACAGCGCGCTCAGCGGCACGCTGACCGACGACTTTTCGTATTCGCTCTGCCGAACGCGCTGCCCTACGAGCAGACAGAATCAAATTCGCTTAGCACATCTTGGCATCACCGAATTTTGCATTTTTATTTCTTGTTAGTCTTGTCGCTCCTTTTCTTTTTCTATGTGTAAGAAAGAGGCCATTACGTGATCGATTTCGATCCGTAGTTCAGAAAGGGTAAAACAAATGGTGACTTGCACAAGTGCATGTTGATCCTTTAAAAAATTACTTGATGGTTTGATTTAGCTCAGTTAAACCCGCCCTTTGACCCTGTGATATAAACTAGTAGCACGTTTCCGCACAGTGTGCGGGAAAATGTTTACCCCGAGACTTAACCGCACACCTACAAAAAAATTTCCCGCACTGAGTGGAGTTTAAATTTATTCCGGCACTCAGTCAGGGAAAGTGGTGTTTCCGGCACGGTCGTATATTCATATTGATACTTTATTATGTAGCATATATATCTAGTAAGTTATACCTTTTAATTATAGTGAACATGCGTATTATACATTTTAAGAAACAGAAAATAAAACTCTAAGGTATTTTTTACCCAAAAAATAACCTAACCAATTCAACAACAAACACAGAATTCATACATCCACAAGAGAAACCTCGCGCGTGGAAAAATGTATGTTTTCATGGAACTGTTAAATTAAAAAAAGAAAATAGTAATTTTTAGTACATTTATGAATAAATAAAATGACAAAAGATAAAAAACATAAAAATGGTAATTAATGTGAAAAATGTGATATTTCAGAAAAGTAAAGAAAATACAGACGAAAACACAGAAATAAAGGTAGTTACCTATATTGTTTGCTAATTATTTTTTATATCAATTAAGCTATTTATTTCATGTTTGCTAATTTCATATTTCATGAAAGCTTTTAGTTTATTTTTGAAAGAAAACAATTAATGTGGGCAGGAGCCTAACAAAACCAGATATTTTTGGTACACATCCGATGAAAGATACAAAAAGCACCGCTGACTAATGGCTTTTTTTACCCTTGGTTTTACAGAATTTTGATTGCTTCTATTTCTAGTATTATACGGATGCTCAATTATTTCGATGTCGATTTTGATAAGAAAAGTTTTTGTTGCAATTTTTTGGAAAAAAAAGTTGTCTTACATCGAGCATCAAATAGTAAGGTTGATGTGTACGTGTTTGTCACCCGTCCCCAAGCTACTAATAAGAGATTTTTATTTTTCTAATTATTAATAAAAACGCAAACTGAAAAAACTACTATATTTTCTGCAGCACTCTACAAAGTATTGTAGGGTAGGAAAATCGTACGCGCGGTGGGCAAAACAGCTGGCAAATGGTAGGTGTTTCTCAAACGGTCGCCACGCGCTGAGCGCACTTCGTCGACGCCTTGCGTTTAATATACGTGAATACCATTTTTGTTACTTTGGTCACGTGGTATGCGAATATTACGTTATCATACGATCAGCGAGTACGAAACGTCGAGCGTATTTAGTTACGAGAATACCGGTCCTGGTAACATAAACAAAACACAAAAAATCACTGGTAGCAAATCCATTCAAATGATAGTGCCTAAAACTGCCGATATCTTGACCTTACTTTTTTCTTTTTTTCCTTTTTATATTTAATTTTAAGATTTATCTAAAGCGATACCAAATACCATTGTTCTATTTATAATTTTCTTTTTGTATTTCCTTTTTTAACAGGATTATTGTTCCAAATTTTCTATTTTTAATTTTAATTTTAAAAAAATATCCAAAAAATGTTTTTAGATGTTCTTTGATATGACTTTAGCTAAATGTATATATTGTTATATTTATTGTTGATATTGAATAAATTGAATTGAATTGAATAGTTTTTGTTAGTAATAATAATCTGATGACGATTGCAGATACGTAAGCATTCGAAACGTTGTGAAAAAGTAAAACTAGTTTACTCTCAAGTTTAGCTTTTATTATGAACTCAATTTTAACTGATTTTTTATTTAAGATGGTGTTAGTCTACTTAAAACAAAAGAAAGGAGAAAGGGATTCATTTTTTCTCTCTCCTGACAGCAGCTAAAAGAGCACGAAAATAGGTTGAGTTCCCTGTATGAACTTTTATCAATTGACTATGTGCTTTATCCATTGAGTCATTGGGTGTTGCATACTCTGTCATCGATCGACAACTGACATTTGTTAAATGCCAAATGTTCCGACAATTATTGATCGTGAAGAAAAGTGATGTTTGACTGAAATCCTATGAAAGAAAAAATGGCCTTGTCTTAGACATTATTTTTAAACTTTCAAACAAACAAAAATTGATCCTATCGACATTCTACTGATGCAACTATTTATAAAATCTAGTTTGTTGTAGTGTTTTTCTTTAGATGTGTACAGTGTTATAAAAAATCAAATCAAAAATTTACGTGTTTTCGACAAAATCACAAGATTTTTATGAAATCGTGTGTGTTCAGATGTTAAAAATGCTTTTTTATATAAGTAAATCTATGAAAATAGTTTTTAGTTACATTTTTGCCAGTTTTCCGAAAAAAAATTACAATATTTTTATTTTAATGCCTTTAAAAGAATTTGACAACATAGTGAGGGAAAGTACACTGCCCAAAGTCCAATTATGACATGTTTAAAGTTAAAAATTCATTATAAAATCAAAATTTATGAATTTGTTCTTGTATCTAAAAATTAGTAATTTTTTAAAACGTAGTTCATTTAGTTGTTAGTATTAATTTATTTAGTATTTTACCTTATTAGTTAAACAGGCCAAATAGTAGCTATTAAAAAAAATCACCAACAAAAAAAAAACGAGTATTTTTTGTACTATTTTTGGTGGATGTTTTATACCGATATATAAATCTACTTTCAAATTGAGTACAGTTTTCTTTTAGTCAGCTGATAAGGTTTGCAGTAAGGTAGAATTTAGATATGTTATTGTGTTTTACTTCATTTTTGGAGGTTTTGAAGCTGTAATTTTGAGTGAATTAAATAAAATCAATTGTATTTAAATAATCCAATAATTTTTTTTTATACCTTTATCAAAATATTCACGAATCGAGACTGCTGCGGCGTTACACAAGGCCATTAGCTTTGTGCTACTTGTTGGCTATTTTATTTTTTGACATTTGTGTGCAAAAAAAGGGTTTTGCACCCCCAACATAACAATGTATTGTTAATTGCGAATTAAGGGAGTAATAACGAGTATCATCGTGTTTTTTTTATGAAAGTATAAAAAAAAGTTTGTTTTACTTCCCACGCCTCGTTGTTAAGTTAAGTAGGTATAATCGTAAAAATAATACTACTACTAGAATATTTTGCACATTTGGTGGTGGTGTGTGTGCAAAATTTAATATTTTTGACCTAAATTTTTATATATATATATCTATATATTTTAAGGCTGGTAATTATGCCCCGTCGCTGGATCGGAATTAAAATGAAATAATTATTTTTTCTGACAGAATTTTTGGCGGACAGAGTGTTTGTTTACATTTTGGACATGGAATGTTTAAGGAACCTTAAACCCCTCTTTTTAGAGAATTAAGTGGTACTTTAAATCTATAGGGATTTAAAATATTTTTATGCACTTTAGGGATTAAATAGGTACGTTAAATCACACTTTTAATTCCTAAGGGAAAAAATAATCCTTGAGGGATTAAAAGTAAATTGGGTATTCAAAATTATTTTTAGGTATTTAAAGTAAATTTTTTTGAATTTGTTTCTCGGGTCTGCCAAAAAAGGTGAAGCGCCTGAAAAAAATGTAAAAAATGGAGAGAATGAAAAAAAGTGGAAAAATGGAGCGGTTGTGAAAAATGGAGAAACGGCTAGGAAATGGATAGGATGGACAAATTGTAACGGTTGGACGACACTAAAGTGCATAAAATAGTATATAAACCACGTGACTAAAGTGTCTTTACTTTTTTAGTCCCTAGGTTTAGAATGTACTATCAAAATACTCAAAAGACAACACAAAACTAATTTTAAATTGAATTGTGTGTAGTGGGGGAAGATCGAGGGGTTGTCCACCTTGACAGTAGGTGTACACATTTTTGGCAGTATTGGCAGCACTCGCGCTACTGCAGTATTGGCAGTATGTAGAAATCCTGACAATAAATTCCTATAATTGGGGCAGTAGGTGTACAGATCTGGCGAAAAAAAGTAGGACATGTAAAATATATATTTGCTTTTTTTAGTATGTCACCCTATAAGGTCAGATATTTATTGGTTTGGCTACCATTCGTCAATATTTTGAAATATCTGACAATTATCTGACGCTTTCTTGCAGTATGCTTCAAACTAAACTGGTCTATAAGAAGAGCGGAGAACCACTTTGGAGTTAATGAAAATACAGTACTACGCTGGACCGAAAACAATACCACAAAGAGAAAAGAAGGATCAGAACGAAACAAAATTAGTTCAATGGAGCAAGACGGACGACTCCTTGATCATTTAAGGCAGAATCCTTTTAGCACATGCTGCCGCTGCAAGCATGTTTCCAGGGTCCCGGCGAACTGCTTGTAGTATAAGTTGCAGCAAAAAAGCCTCTTTTAACGGAAGAGCAGAAACAGTCTCGAGTAATTTTTGCGGCCAATCATCTTTTAGAAGGGAATGATTTTTGGGAGAAAGTAGTCTTTACGGACGAAAAAATTTGCCAGTCATCGTCAGATAGTCGGAGAATTTTGGTTTATCGTCCACAAAATTCAAGGTATGATCCAGAATACACACACAACATCAAGAGAGCAGGACATTTTTCCGTCAACATGTGGGGATGGTTTAGTGCGAGAGGTATGGGTGTTTGCTGGAGAATAGAAGGTAGATTTGCAGGTGAACGATACATCGAAATTCTTCGTAATATTATGTATCCATCTGTTTCGGCCTTGCATGAAAATAATGAGTTCATCTACCAACAAGATAACTGCCCTGTCCACACGGCGAATGTAGTGAACAGTTGGTTTCGAGAGAACAATATTGAAACTCTACCTTGGCCATCCAACAGCCGGGATTTAAATCCCATGGAAAATGTTTGGGGACGGATTGTGAAGATAATTTATCAGCGAAATTGTTTCCCCAGAAATTCAGACGAGTTGAATGAAGCCATTGAAAGAGCCGTAGATATCATCTCGGAAAAAGAGCAATATTTTAAAAATTTAAGTTTTTCAATACCGACTCGTCTGCAGCTTGTTTTAGACAAGAACGGCGAGCCCATTAAGTATTAAAATTATTGTTTTTATTTATTTGAAAAAAGTTCAGTTTTTTTATCGCCGTTTATTGTATTCTTGTTTTTTCTCTGTGGTATTGTTTTTGTTACAGCGCTTTGCCGCTCTTCTTATAGACCAGTTATTTTTCGTAACTCAAGTTATAACTCTATTAGATCCTAACATAGGATTTTAAGGAATTTTTAATAAATTACTCTAAAAAACTCTCCTTTGATTTATTTACTATTATGACAAACACAAGTGTCAAATGTATCAAGGTAAATAACAAGAGGTTAATAATAATAATAATAATAACTAACAAATGACTAACAATGTAAATTTTCATTAATATAGGGTGTTATATTTGCCCATATTTCAATTCCGTGTCCTACTTTTTTTTCGCCAGGAGTGTACATATTTTGAGGGGGTGGATAACCCCTCGGGGAAGATAAAATGTAGTAGGTAGGTAGATATACAAACCAAAATATGACAAAGTTTTGACAGGTTGTTGTAACCCATCAAAAACCCATCGACCAAACGCTACAGCTACTACCTGTCAAACAGTCATTTTTATTAATGAACTTGAACGCTGACCTACCGCAAGCGTAGATTACCGTTTAGCCGCATGCGCGACACGGCAGTGTGACGTCAGTGGGCGCGCATCAATAGGTCCCTTCGTTTTTACAACGTTCAATCGGTTTAACGGCATCGGCACCATGGAACTTGGGATGTTGAGTTCGGTTTGACAGTTTTGTGACAACTTTGACAACTATTTTTTTGACGCCTTGTTTTTCAATCCACGGGAAGAACATTTTTTAAAAATTTACTACCTCTAAAAACAGGGTTTTGCATATGAAATCACACCTCTTAAATTTTAAAAGATAATCTTATTTTTGAAAGTTTTTAAAAAATTAAAAGCTTTTCTCCAGTTAAAAAAAATCATTGCATGGACAGCACATTAAAAATAGTAGTTTTTTTTAAATAACGATCGCATTTTTAAGAAAGGCATTTAAAAAACATCTTTGCGCACGACTAGTGAAACTCGCCTTCGCCTAAACTCGCTTGTCTGCAAAGAATCGTTTTCCTTGTGGTTCGATATACTTTTACTGTCCTACGAAATAAAAACAAAACATTTGCACATGACTCGGTCAAATAGACTTTCGTTTGTTTCCTTTACGCCCTAGGGTGAGTTTCCGTGGAAACTCGGCAAAGTATATAGGGTGGAATAGGTGGTGACTTGGCGCGCGCAAGCGGTTATCGATTATTAAGCTTATCAGTTAATCCTTAATAATATAATATTTTTATGGACCGCAACAGAGATTTGTTGGATCAAAGTATACCCAAGTTCTTCAAAATTTAACCGATTTTATCCGATTCAAAAAAAAAGATGAGCTTATAAGTTCGATTATAATTTTGATTGATTGATTCGGAAGAGCTCCCATTTGGTCTAGTTTTATTAAAAAAACTGCCCGCAAATAACAATGGCTTTATATACTATATAATATATAAATTTAAAGAAAAATAGCCCAAAATGATAACATTAACAAAATTTCATTATTCTTACCTAACCAAGAATTCACAAAAAAAAAATAAAAAAAACAACAAACCCAGCCAATACAGTTCCGTAAATATTACGTAAAAGTTACAACACATTATTATTACTTTGTTACATAAATTCTAGGTAAACTTGAAGTCACAATAAGGTAAAAAGTAATTTCCGTGTTCTGCATAATGCCGTGTACAAAGCTCCCTACTTTCTACGTAAATAATAATTAAACTAACGTAAATAATACATGGAAATAAAAAATTGGGAAACGGCAGATATCGATTAACTAGTAACTAGAAAGTAAATCTAAATGTAAAATTGGGGTAAATTTTTTTACATAATATTTATATCTTTTATATAAGTAACATCAAGGTGAACTTTACGTCACGTAAATAACGTACCCTTCATGTAAACTATATAAATTTATAACACAGATGTTATATTAATATTACGTAAATATTGGAATGTAACATTTATGTAAAATGAAAGTCATATTGTATATATAGGTATTTATTCCCAACCAACTTAAGTAGTTCATTACAGGGAATAAAAAAAAAACATTATAAACAATTGGGTACAACATGCATTAAGTAAATATTTTTAGATATTATCAAATTTAAATTATATTAATAGTAAAAATGCTAATAAACAAATTAATAAATTGTCATTTAAAAAAAAATATAATAAAATAATATTATTGAAAGGTCTTTTTTAAATTTAATTTTTATATCCTTATTTTTTATTTCTTCTGGGATTTGATTGCATATATTAAATCACAAATAATTGATTTTTTACCAAAATTACTTATTGAACGTTGCAAATAAGTTTTCTGTTATTTCTTGTTTAATATGCAGTGGTTAATATTACTTGTAATTAACTTAATGTTAGATTTTTTACTTTCACATTAAATTGAATGAATTAAAACGCCTAATTTTAAAATATGTAGATTGCTAATAACAAGGTAGCCCTTTGGTTTATAAATATTTTCTGTTGGTTCTAAGAATGGAAATTTCTGAATGCATTTGATTGCTTTATTTTGTAGTTTTTTTAATGGTTTTATTGTGGTTTTATTTACAAACCCCCAAATAGATATCATGTATTGTAATTTGGAGTAAATTAAAGCATAACAAATGTTTTTTAGGTGTAATGTCTTATTTTCTAAAGAAGACCGATTAAAGGAGAAATAAAGTTTCTTAAATGTTCAATATGTTTATCCCAGCTTAATCTTTCCTCAATGTATAATCCCAAAAATTTTATAAAATTTGTATATTTAATTTCATTGTTATTAAATTTGATTAGTTCTATTTTTTTATTAATTTTCTTTTTATTAATAAAAAGTTTGTTTGTAAGAGTAGAGCCATTCTTGAATAATATTTAGATAAAACTGAATATCACTATAAATTTGGGAATAATTATTTGCAAAATAAACTATTGTTGTGTCATCAGCAAATAATTTTATTTTATCTTTTAGACTTAAATTTGTGATTGAATTGATATATATTAAAAACAGAATTGGACTTAGGGATGAACCTTGTGGAACTCCGCAAATTATTGTTCCTTTAGAACTTTTATGATTGCCAATTTCAACAGATTGGAGTCGATTTAATAAATCATTTTGAAACCATAAAAGAGCTTTGCCTAAATTGCCAATCACGATGTTGTTTAGACAATTTATTAAAATTTCGTGATTAACAGTGTCAAATGCTTTACACAAATCTAAGGATACTATGCAGGACTTATTATTTTGGTCGACATTGTATTGAATATTAGTTACCATGTCAGCTACTGCTATTTCAAGTAATTATATTATTTATTATATACCTCTAATGTCACAACAATGTAAAAAGTAACTTCCGTGTTCTGTATAAGCCATGCACCAAGTTCCCTTCCTATTACGTAAATATATTAAAACAACATAAGTTATGTTATGTAAATATTACGTAAATTTTATGTAAATTTTTTGACTTTAGATTTACGTAAATACTATGTTAATGTAACAGATGTGTTTGCTGGGAAATAAACGAATGGTCAACAATGTCGGATTACTGACTGAAACGAAACGCTATTATACAAAAGTATTGTTGCGTCGTAATCCATCAGTCGCCCTTGATTTTTATTAGAAAAATTGTAACCTTTCAGGGGATGTTGTGTTCCAGGTTTTTGTAAGTATTTTCGTTTTTTTTTTAAACATGAGTTTACAATTCGCGCTTAAACTGTGCTTTTCACTCGCCTTTTTAAATTACACGCTTCGATCGTTATTTAAACAAACTATCTTTAAAAAAAAACATTTGAGACGCTAATTAAAAATAAAACTGCTATTATTTTATACTTTTAGTGTATTTTTTACATTACAAAACTTTCTTTTCGTGACATAATTTCAGTGATGGTCTCACCCTGTACAAGCCGGCTTCGTAAATGTCACGAAGAAGCAAAGCTCGTCACGCAATTGATCCAGAGGAGTTCCAAAGGGGAAACGAACAGGCTTAATACTGATCGACGCCAGTCAGCCTACTTTCCCACTGAAGAATAGAAATTTCCTTTCGCGAAAATTTTTGTGCGGCGAAAAATTGTGTTTTTCGGCGATTTCCGAAACATCTAGGCCGGTATAATGTAAGTATGCCAAATTTAGAGGCTTCTGAGCGAGTTTTTCAGGGCAAAAATCGGGTTGTTTTTGGAAAATTAATTAACACGCGGGGGTGGAAAAATAGGGCGGACGACATGTAATTTTTTTCAGGTTCATACTTTAATTTGATTTTCAACATAGGTGGTCTTAAAATATCGGCGTAAGAATGCAACTTTTTTACTGTAATCACAAAACGTTTCAACAAAATACGTAAACAATGATAAAAGAAAAGTATTGATTTTATGGAAAATAAGTGATAATTTTTACGAATCTAGTTGGACAGTACCTATAATAGTTTTTCTTCCACAAAATTCTACCCACATAAAATAGACGGCTTGAAATGAGGTTTGATCCCAAAAAAATTGGAACAAAAAGTCTTAACGTTTTGTTGAAACATACTTTACCACATAGCAGAAGTTTATTAAATTTTGACCATTGCAAATAGTTTTCTTTCAATACTGAATGAAGTAACAGAAATTTAAGGGCTTAAGCGAGTTTTTCGGAGCAAGGATCGAGTTGTTTTTGAAACGAAAAGCATTGATTTTATGGAAAATAAGTGACAATTTCTATGAATCGAGTTTTTACAGTACCTAAGTAAAACAATTTTTCTTCAACAAAATTTTACCCACATAAAATAGACGGCTTCAAATGAGGTATGACCCCAAAAAAACTGAAACACAAGGTCTTTTAACAAAATGGCAAAAGTTTATTAAAATTTGACCACTGGAAATAGTTTTCTTTTTAATACTGATCGACGGCAGGAGGAATAATGTAAGTAAGACAAATTTAGAGGCTTAAGCGAGTTTTTCGGAGCAAGAATCGAGTTGTTTTTGAAAAATTAATGAATGGGGGTGGAAAAATAGGGCGGACGTTTAGTTTTTTTCAGGTTCATAATTTAATTTAATTTTATACAAAGGTACTCTTAAAATATTGGCCTAAGAATGCGACTTTTCTATTGTAATCACAAAAAGTTTCAACAAAATACGTAAACAGTGATAAAAGAGAAGTATTGATTTTATGAAAAATAAGTGATCATTTCTACAAATCGAGTTTTAGAGCACCTTCAACAAAATTTTACCCACATAAAACAGACGGCTTCAAATGAGACTTAACCCCAAAAAAATTGGAACCAGAGGTCATTTAACGTATACATTTTTACAAATTTAGAGGCTTAAGCGAGTTTTTCGGAGCAAGGATCGAGTTGTTTTTGAAAAATTAATGAACATTAATATGATTTTCAACATAGGTAGTCTTAAAATATTGGCCTAAGCAAGAATGCGACTTTTCTATTGTAATCACAAAACTTTTTCAAAAAAGTATTGATTTTATGGAAAATAAGGGACAACTTCTACGAATCAAGTTTTTAAAGTACCTACAACAGTTTCTCTTCCGCAAAATTTTGCCCACATAAAATAGACTGCTTCAAATGAGGTTTGACCCCAAAGGTCTTTTAACGTTTTATTAACATACTTTACAACATGGCAAAAGTTTATTAAATTTTGACCACTGGAAATAGTTTTCTTTTCAATACTGATCGACGGCTGGAGGAATAATGTGAATGAATGAATAATTTAGAGGCTTAAGCGGGTTTTTCGGAGCACGAATCGAGTTGTTTTTGAAAAATTAATTGTTTCAGGTTCATAATTAATTTTGATTTTCAACATAGGGAGTCTTAAAATATTGGCCTAAGCAAGAATGCTACTTTTCTATTTTCAAAGAAAAGTATTGATTTTATGGAAAATAAGTGACAACTTCTACGAATCGAGTTTTTAAAGTACCTACAACAGTTTTTCTTCCGAAAAATTTTATAAATAAAAATAAAATAGACGCCTTCAAATGAGGTTTGACCCCAAAAAAATGGAATAAAAGGTCTTTTAACGTTTTGTTAACATACTTTACAACATGGCAAAATTTATTAAATTTCGACCACTGGAAATAGTTTTTTTTTCAATACTGATCGACGGTAGGAGGAATAATGTAAGTAAGACAAATTGAGAGGCTTAAGCGAGTTTTTTGGAGCAAGACTCGAGTTGTTTTTCAAAGCATTAGCCTAAGCAAGAATGCGGTTTTTCTATTGTAATCACAAAACGTTTCTTTTTAATACTGATCGACTCTAGTTTGCCTAAATTCTCTTTAAATAGAAAATTCTTTCGCGAAAATTTTTTTGCTATAAAATTCTACCCACTAAAAATAAACGACAGCAAATGAGGTTTTGTTCGAGCATTTAGAATACTTTACAACATAGCAAAAGTTTACTAATATTTGACCACCGGAAATTCCTGACAAAAAATTCGTGTATGATAAAAATAATCATTACAGTTTTGCTAGTTAACACAGTCACAGCAGTTAATTAAACACACAAACAACATAAAAAAGTTCGACGAAAGTTATACACTAGTCGCAATCTTAAAAATACTTTTTGTTTTTTGCGTTTAACTCCCGAACTATTAAAACTTTAAAAAAACTTTTTTTTTAGTTTTTGGGCTTTAACTCTTGAACTTTTAACAGATTTAACATGCCTACTAAGCCAAAAATTGTCAAAGGCATCATGAAATGCCGATAACTAAGCAAATATTTTAAAGAATCAGATATTCAACGTAATGCAGCTAATTTTTATTTTATAAATCTTATCTTGTCTTTCTCTGTCTTTAACTACCCCGAAATTAACCATTTTTGATATTTCCAGTGGTCGAACTTTGGTAAACTTTTGTAAAATATCTTGCTCCATTTTTTGTGATTTTAGACGCTTTTTATTACAATGTGCCCAAACGAAGTTAGATTAAATTACTTAAAATAAGTCCAAAAATCTGTGTAACTTACTATTTGAATTGAACACAAAATTAAAAAAAAAAATTGGTTATGCAACTAAAACCTATTTTTAAAAATGGTCCGCCATCTTGAATTATTGCGAAATATCAATTTTAACACCGAACACCTAAATTTTGAAATCTTGACGTTTCAAAATGGTCAACAGTATTAAAATCGAAACAATACATTCAAAAGCATGGTCAAGAGGCTTTTTTGGTCAGACTGAATATAATTTACCAAACGCATTGATTTAAACACTTTCTTACTTCCTTTCTTATCCGAAACACAAAATTTTACTTTTTTACCGGGCGCAAATAAAAAATTGCGGAGGCCTACTCTTTAATTTTATGGTTAAAATGGTTAAAGTAATTTTTTTTGGGCTACCTAAATAAATGTTTTATACCTTACAGGTCCGCAGGAGACACGTTGGGCGCCGGCGGGGGAGGAGCGGCAGGGGGCGGCGATGACGGTATAGTGGGCGGCCCGAGGACGCCTCAACAGGTCGCCGCCCAAAAGCGGCTGCAACAGACCCAGGCCCAGGTCGACGAGGTGGTCGATATCATGAAAACCAACGTCGAAAAAGTGCTGGAGAGAGATTCCAAGTTGTCGGAGCTAGATGATAGAGCTGGTAAGAGATGAGAATCCCCATATCCATTATAAAAAAAGAAAATTGTATATTTTGTTGTTTCTCATATGGGCTACTAATTCACCAAAGCCTCTCTTGTTTTTTACTGCACTAGTTTGTTTGATGTTGTCCATCTATTTCCTGTCTTCTGTAGTTCAAAGCCTCACAGTTCGTTATGTAACAGCAGTGGCGTATTTAGGAGGGGGCAGGAAGGGGGGTCCGCTCCGGGCCCCGGGTTACGGGGGGCCCCCTGGGGATCCCACATATATGTACACGATTATCGAAATACCTACTCCAAGTTATAAGATAAAAGCACCAAGTATACGCACACAGGGGTGGCCGCTTTCTGGACAACCAGTAAAATTTATAACCTGAAATGATAGAAAAAGACATCCGGTATTCCGGTACCCACAATCTCTCTCTCAGCCTGTCTAGCATCTGTCTAGGAAAGAAGTGCTTAAACCACAGACTTTCCATTTCAAAAATAGATCCAAGTTATAGTTTAATTTTTATTTAATAATTTGAAACTATATGTGTAGTAAAAGAACTGACAAAATTGTCAAAGATATAAGAATCTTACACTTGCTTATTTCATTACTGGAAGAAAGTTATTGTTGAAACCCCCCCCCCTTCTGAATATATTAAATTGATTCTTTGCACAGTCTATCTAACAAATATACAGACCGCTTCAAGCTACTGCGAACATAGGGGGAATCAAGTCCAATTTACTCTCCGTGCCGTACGACCGAGGTGGATTCGAAGCACGCTGCAGTGTTATCTTTTGGAAATTCATTTTGTTTTTATTATTTTGTTTTATTTCTGCCTTGCTCGAGAAACAGATGGGTAAGTTCTTAATTGAAATAATACATTTTTAAAACTAAAAATGGATGTCTACGAAGTTGCCGAAAAAGTGCAGATGGTCAAATGGTCAAATCGTCATAACCCAACACACGTTCGATATTGGTCGAGGGAAAATTTGCATTTATATTTTGACGTAAGAACACAGTATCCCCAAAAACTAAATGTTTGGGGGGGGGGGGGTATTGTAGGGGAACACGTAATTGGGCCATTTTTTATTAACGGCAATTGCAATTTGAATGGTCCTAGATACTTGGATCTACTGCAGCAGCACATTATTCCAACTGCTAGGCAGTTTTTAGGTGTAAGATTTGGTGAAACATGGTTTCAACAAGATGGTTGTTCCGCTCACAATGTTGGCCTCGTTAGGGAATATCTTGATAATGTATTTCCTAATCGGGTTATAAGTACACGGGGAACTATTTTATGGCCAGCTCGATCTCCCGATCTCGTTCCTAATGACTTCTATCTGTTTTTGAAGAAGCTTTTCAAATTATCACCCCTAACATGCTTGGAAACGTTGGAAGGGGTTTTTATAGTAGGCTCGGATATTCTCTAGCCGAGCAAGGAGGACTTTTCGAACATTTGCTTTAATTTTGTTTTGACTGGGAGAATCTTTTTGGTTTTTAGAATGTATTATTTTATTTTGAGAACTTGCTTTTATTTTGTTTCTCCTTATTATTTTCATTGTAACACGTCGTCACTGATAAATCTGAGCAGTTGACAATAAAACGCTCTTATTTATCAGCGACAAAAAAAAAAGAAAATTACGTTATAAAAATTTGCGTATTTATTGACCAAATTCCGGTTTCATTGACTACGCTCCACACAGCACCGTGGTTAGAGGCGTACTAAATACAAGGCGAACGGCGGCGAATGGCAGCGAATGGCGATCGGAAGCCTGAGTGTTGGTTGCTTCACTGATAGGCGTGCGGTGTCTCTGCATGTACGTACACTGGCAAATTAGACTTCTTTCGCCCTATGTTCGCAGTAGCTTGAAGCGGTCTGTATACTGTGTTCTTTGGTAATAAAAATTAATATCTATTGGTCTTGGATTTGTTTAGATTTTCTTAAATTTAATGTTAAATATGAATTTAGCGATTCAGTTTCCATTCTTTTTTTAATGCGCAATTTTACAACTCATAGTTAAACGCCAAACCTCAGTTTAAACGACAGATGTCGACTTTTTTACGTTTTATAGGTGCAGTTTACCAAAAAACTTCGGTTTAACCGTTACCGGCGGTCTGGGTGTGGGTTAAACTTCAGTTTAATAGTTGCCGAAAGATTCTAACCTCAAAAATAGTTATTAAAAATTTATTTAAAATTTGTTTTTGGTAAAAAAAACTGTTAATATTTAGTGAAATCGCTGTGATCGATGACTTAGAATTTATTTTTGATCAACTGGATAAAGATGATCACGAAATTATTGACATTTTCGAAGCACCAAGAAGACCAAAAATTATTCGTCCCAGAATATATTCTTTAGATGCGTATAACGATGTAGCTTTTGAAAAAGAGGTTTAGATTATCTAAAGAGACATGCAAAATTGTACACGACAAGAGTTGGAACATTCCACAGACCAAGTTTTTGGGGTCTGGCTGTATGCTTGTCTGTAACCAACGCTGATATCTAAAAAACTACTTGACTGATTTTTATCAAATTTGGTGACCATGATGTGTTTGGCTCTAGTTGGTGCCATTTTAAAGATATGGTTAAAATAATCAGAAAAAGTAGTCTTTTTAAACTAGAAGAGAACTTATTAGGCTCCTAATCCAACAGCTCTTCTTTTCTTTCTGGCTGTGGTTTGACTGCGACTTATAAAATTGAGCAACTTGTTTACCAATGCTTTAATCCAAAGATTAAACTGAAGTTTAAACTAAGGTTTAATCTGGAGTTTTACCTTTGGTTGTAAAATTAGCCCTAAATCTGAAACTATTTATTACATTATGCGTTTCAAATGAGCGCTCCACAATGAGCCAAGAATAACGGATAACAAGTTTGGCGATTTTATCCATTGAGATCGAAGTGGCTAAAAACATCGATTTTAATGACGTTATCCAAGCGTTTATTTTTTTTTAGTTGGCTTAACTTTCTTTTTAGTCCACCATACCAATATCGTTTGGAGGACTATTAAAATCGTGAAATTTTGACTTTTCTTAATTTTATCAAAAATGAGTTAATAAGGTTCCAAAACAACTTAATCGACGAAAAAAAAAGTTGTCTCTCAATCTGGACCGGTATTCTCGTAACTAAATACGCTCGGCGTTTCGTACTCGCTGACCGTATGATAACGTAATATTCGCATACCACGTGACCAAAGTAACAAAAATGGTATTCACGTATATTGAACGCAAGGCGTCGACGAAGTGCGCTCAGCGCGTGGCGACCGTTTGAGAAACACCTACCATTTGCCAGCTGTTTTGCCCTCCGCGCGTACGATTTTCCTACCCTACAATACTTTGTAGAGTGCTGCAGAAAATATAGTAGTTTTTTCAGTTTGCGTTTTTATTAATAATTAGAAAAATAAAAATCTCTTATTAGTAGCTTGGGGACGGGTGACAAACACGTACACATCAACCTTACTATTTGATGCTCGATGTAAGACAACTTTTTTTTCCAAAAAATTGCAACAAAAACTTTTCTTATCAAAATCGACATCGAAATAATTGAGCATGTGTATAATACTAGAAATAGAAGCAATAAAAATTCTGTAAAACCAAGGGTAAAAAAAGCCATTGATCAGCGGTGCTTTTTGTATCTTTCATCGGATGTGTACCAAAAAATATCTGGTTTTGTTAGTCTCCTGCCCACATTAATTGTTTTCTTTCAAAAATAAGTTAAAAGCTTTCATGAAATATGAAATTAGCAAACATGAAATAAATAGTTTAATTGATATAAAAAATAATTAGCAAACAATATAGGTAACTACCTTTATTTTTGTTCTTTATTTTTCATATTAATTACCATTTTTATGTTTTTTATCTTTTTTCATTTTATTTATTCATAAATATACTAAAAATTATTATTTTCTTTTTTTAACTCAACACTTCCATGAAAATATAAATTTTTCCACGCGCGAGGTTTCTCTTGTGGATGTATGAATTCTGTGTTTGTTGTTGAATTGGTTAGGTTATTTTTTGGGTAACAAATACCTTAGAGTTTTATTTTCTGTTTCTTAAAATGTAGAATACGCATGTTTACTATAATTATAAGGTATAACTTACTAGATATATAAGTAACTATTGTGAAACCATTTTAACAATAAATGCTATATAATAAAGTATCAATATCAATATACGACCGTGCCGGAAACACCACTTTCCCTGACTGAGTGCCGGAATAAATTTAAACTTTTCCGCACTGAGTGCGGAATTTTTTTGTAAGTGTGCGGTTAAGTCTCGGAGTAAACTTTTTCCCGCACACTGGGCGGGAACGTGCTACGAGTTTATATCACAGGGTCAAAGGGCGGGTTTAACTGAGCTAAACCAAACCATCAAGTAATTTTTTAAAGGATCAACACTTGTACAAGTCACATTTGATTTACCCTTTCTGAAATACGGCTCGAAATCGATCACACAATGGCCTCTTTCTTACACATAGAAAAAGAAAAGGAGCGACAAGGCTAACAAGAAATAAAAATGCAAAATTCCATGATGCCAAGATGTGCTAAGCGAATTTGATTCTGTCTGCTCGCAGGGCAGCCCGTTCGGCAGAGAGAATACGAAAAGTCGTCGGTCAGCGTGCCGCTGAGCGCGCTGTTCGCTATTCGTTTCGCTTAGCGACTTCAAAACGTTACGTATTACGAGAATACCGGTCCTGTTGTCTGTCTGTATACACGATAACTCAAGAACGCCTTAATCGATTTTAACTATCGGCGGACCATGAACTGATTAACTTTTGGTTAGGGTGGTGGGGGGGTTAAAGAGGGGAAAAGGGGGATAAAATATTTAAAAAAATTGTAACTTTGGAACAAAAGCAAGTAGCGATATACGGTTTTTAGATTTAAGTTTCCATGAATATGGACTACAAATATTGTTATAAAGTCCAAATTCGTGGGAGCTTATTTGAAGAAACGTTAAAATATATAAAAAAAATCATTACTTTAGAAGTAAAACAGCTATTGATATGCGGTTTTCAGATTTTGGTTTTCGTAAGTATTACCCAAAAATGTTGTTATAAGGTTCAAATCTTTCAAACAGTTTTCAAGATATTTTCATTTCCTTTCAACATAAAATAATTGATTGTATGGTGCACTATCCGTGCTTTCTAGTATCAATTTTAAGTAAATATTTACCTGTAAATATCATATTTATAAAAAGTTTTTATCAAATAAAACTAATATAAGTATATAAAAAAATCAGAGGGGCCCCCATCTGAAGATACCGCCCCGAGCCCCACTTTTTCTCAGTACGCCGCTGTGTAACAGTAACAGTAAGGATAGAATACTTAAAATTTGAAATTTTACAAAACTGATAAAAACTCAAAATTGTGTCCTATTGATACATGTCAAATTCTTATAGTTTCCATGAAAACGAGGTTAGCTTTTGATGTGTTTATATTTTAGATGCCTTACAGCAGGGAGCCTCACAATTTGAACAACAGGCTGGGAAACTCAAACGAAAATTCTGGTTACAAAACTTAAAGGTGAGTTAAATTATACTGTCAAATAAGGAAAATTGCTCATAAATAATTTTAAAGCATTTACCAATGCCTATTTTTAATTAAACTAATTCTACGGGCATGATGAACCTAAAAATAATTTAATTAAATACCTGTTAAATTATTTTTAGAAGTGCCAAAATACACTTATAGCAGGTAATTTTAAATACTGTAAAGAATTTTGATTGAAAGAAATTAATACCACCTTATGTCTTACACACTTTACTCTCTGAACAATGACAACTTTGGCTGATTTTCGGATAAAAATGGCAAAATAAAAATCATATGCATGACACCCCTGAAGATGACAAACAGATGACAAAACAGACATTTTTATTAAACAATTGCTTTAAATTATTTTCATTTCTCTCTAAAATATTGTTTTTATAGCCAACGCTAAAAAAAACAGTGAAAACTTGAAAAAAGTGATGGTTTTATTCTAGATATTAAAAGTTTGGAAAAAAATGTGAGCAAAAACATGGCATAAAAATGTGAAAAACATATAAAAAATTGATCAAACAAAAACTTTATCCCTTAAATTATGCTAAAATATTTTAAGCCTTAAATTACCATCATGGCTTTACCACAAGGTCTTGCCGTTTGAATATTTGGTTTTTAATTTATGTAGTGTGCCTTTTAAAAAGAGTGTGTTATGTTGGTTCTTCAAAAAAAATGAGGCAGGCACGCAGTTTTTTTTGTTTTTAGGGTTACATCACACATTTTTATTAATATATACTAAGAAGGAGAGATATTATGAAAGATAAGTATGCAAAATGTGAAAATGAACATATGCGGTTTTAAAGGACTACCTAATTTAATAACCACGAATTTTAATGACCAAAATTATAAAACGAAAAATCAACTACTACCATTGAAAAACCAACCACTTATAGCTACTACCAATAAAAAATCAACTTCTACCATCTCCATGTAGCTACTACATCCTCATATAACTACTATCTTTGAAAAATCAACTACTACCATCCCCATATAGCTACTACCATTGAAAAATCAACTACTACCATTCCCATATAACTATTACCTTTGAAAAATCGACTACTACCATCCCCATATAACTACTACCATTGAAAAATCGACTACTACCATCCCCATATAACTACTACCATTGAAAAATCAACTACTATCGTCTCCATAAGCTACTTCCATTGAAAAATCAATTACTACCATCCCCATATAGCTACTACCTTTGAAAAATCAACTACTATCATCCTCGTATAACTACCAGCTCCATACTAATTCATATTGAAAATCAATGGTCATTAAAATTCGTGGTCATCAAATTAGAATTTTCCGGTTTTAAAGGGAAATATCCTTAAGTTTAAAAAAAAAAACGTTATAATAACATTTAAATAACGTTTTTTACGAAAAAGCGTTTATTTGCGAATATTCAGCGTTTTTTTCACTATGAAAATAACGTTTTTTTTTTAGTTTTGTTTAGTTGGTAGTGTTAGATAGCTACTCGGTTTGGGAGCCCACAAAAAAGCCGAATTTAAAAAAACCGAAACACAATTAAACAGAAAATAAAACGCCCGAAACGAAATATCATAAAGTAAGGAAAGCACCTAGAAATGGATACGAATATAATTTTATGGAATTTTAAGTTACTCGATCCTGAAAAGACACGAATATAAATTACCCGATTATAATTTTCCCGAACCTTAAAATATCAGAATTACAAAAGTATCGAAAATCATTTTCTAGAAACTGCCGTAAGTCTGGCAATGTAGCAATTGAATTCGTGGCTATCGGTCGAAATCAATTTCGGACAGATTGGGGTTCTTGAATTTTGTGGTTCGGCATTGTTATGTTTCTATTAAATTATTTTCGCTAGATATATTTTCTGACATTTTGTGTTTCTATAAAAATATGTTTCGTTTAAATTTAATTCTATGCATATATTTACATTTCATTTTCGAGACAATTTTTCTCGGACAAATTATTTTCTTTTCTTTTAAATTCTGACAAATTATCTTTCGATGTAATGAATCGAAAACAATACTCCTAGCTAAACGTACGATAGTAATTTTCCACAAAACAAATTGTTTTATTAAAGTAACACTCGTGGCATATCAAACAAAGCGTTTTTGTTTCTCACTTCATTACGACGACCAGGCCTCCAATGTCTAATGGAGAATCCAGACACCTACAGACCTGTTTCATCCTAATTAGGAATCATGAGGGAGTCATAGGATTGTACCTGGCAGTTGAAGCAACACATGCACCATGCACACCTCCCGAATTTAAAACAAAAAGTTTGTAATCCGCGGAGACGTAGTACCTGTGTGCGCCACCTGTCGAATAAACCGAGAAACAAAAATATCAAAATTGAAAAGTGCAGAAGACCGTAAATACAGAATCCTGTACTTTTCAGCAGGTTATAAGGAAGAAACCTGTAAAAGTATAAGGTCACTGTAACATGACTCTTAAAAAGAGATAAAGTTCGCAGCAGCACCGCCCCCAATTGAAGCTTCATACTACGTGGCCCTAATTTTAAGGCATTAGCAAGCAATCGCTCCGGAGGAGGCTTGTTGCGCAGAACTAAAAAGCCAAAATATTTAAAAATCAACAAAGTGAATCTCGTGTATAAATAAATTAATTTATATAGCTTCAACTGCCAGGTACAATCCTATGACTCCCTGATGATTCCTAATAAGGATGAAACAGGTCTGCAGGTGTCTGGATTCTCCATTAGACATTGGAGGCCTGGTCGTAATGAAGTGAAAAACAAAAACGCTTTGCCCGATATGCCACGAGTGTTACTTTAATTTATATTTGCGGACACAAGATTCACTTTGTTTTTTTTGCAGATGATGATCATAATGGGAGTTATCGGACTGGTTATTCTCGTCATCATAATCAGTAAGTAACTTGTTTTTCTATCATTATTATCGTCCAATATACATAAACCAAAACCCTACACAATCTTAATGCAGTAAAATATCCGTGTATTTTTTTTGCACACGTTTAGTTGACAATATTTTATAATAATGTTTCCAACATGGGTAACTAGCCAATTGGTTGGCACTGGAAAAATCACTAACATCCAAGTTATTCCAACTATTTTTCGCGTGGGTTACTTTGGGTTTTAACCCCGTGAAAAAAAAGCACCAAGGCCAACTTAAGAATTTGATTCTTATGTGCCAGCCGTTTCGGCTAGTTAGAAACATATTTTGTTACCGAATGTTGACCACACTGCGACGTCGCATTAAAAGAACAAAAGTGTCATAAAGGTCAATGTTAGTTTCACTATCCACAGTTTAAAATTTAAACAAATATGACAGGCGGCCATATTGTCTTAGGGTAAATTCGCATAATAGCCTGTAAGGAATGTAATATAATAATAGTTTACATAGCAAGCATGTTAGATGGTCATTCAACGCGAATATGAAATTTGAGACGCGAGCCGCAGGTGAGTGTCTTAATTTATCTGAGCGTACGTGTAATGATCATAACATGCGAGTTAGTGTAACATAGATACTTTACCTACGACCAGTAAAATGTGATCATAAATAACAGAAATTATTAAAAATATTAAACGCGAACGCGAAGTCAAGGGGACTTTTCATATATCTTTCTAAAAACAAGGTTACAAATTATATTGGATTTATTTACGTTTAATAAATATGTATTTTCTTAAGCTATAGAAAAATTATTCACATTTTTGCGTCAAGTAGTGCTCTTGGAAAATAAAGTTTGAGCGCTTGTCACGCCATCTTGTGGTTTACGTTTAAGCTTTTATTGTTATCCTAGGACCATTAAAATCGTGTTGGTCGTAGGTAAACTAATTTTATTTTCTCTTTGTTGCATTACTTTCTGGTATTTCCAACTCTTAGACAATATGGCTGACTATCAATGACGTCATCCTGAAATGCCTGACGACGTTTTTTAATTATGATCGATTTCGATTTTGTCCTTTATTATTAACAATAATGAATGTTACGGATAGAATATACACCACCCCCTTATACCCTTTGTACATTTTTTTTTCGTTTTCAATTGGCAGAATTTAAAATTGGCATTTTTTTTCGTTTTCCCATAGTGAACTTCATGTAATTTGTCACAATACCTAGGTGCGCCACGGCCAATATAATAAACCACTAAATCAATCGGTAAATTTGATTGAATGTATCTCAGTGTTTTGATTGGTGTAACTAAATCATACAGATTGGCTACTTTTCTAGTTTTTTTTCCTCTGCGAGATCAAACTTTTCCGAGGAGTGACTATAGATCCTAATTTTCCAGTTTTTTTGGCCTAGGGGATCAGTACGTGTCTTGGTACCCCCTCAAGCAAACTCACATAGCAAGAATATTGATATATATATATCGTGAATATTCTTAGAACATTAGGAATGTTCAAAACACATCCTCTGAATATTCAGAATGGATGTAATCTGAAGATTACTCTTTTGCATATGTAGCCGTTAAATGTATTGAAAAATATAATAATAAAAAAAATGTGGACCGTTGGACATTCATGGAAGCAAGGAAAGCAGTTATTTACGTTTAAACTCTAAGCCTTTCAATGTCAATATTATTCAAGTATACGCTCCAACCAGTAACTATTCAGATGATGACGTAGAGGCATTCTACGACCAAGTTCAAACTGCCCTTACTCCTTGGTTTTACAAAAAGATTGTTATGGGTGACTTCAACGCAAAGTTTGGAAATGCCCCAAGAGAAGACATTGTTGGAAGGTACAGTCTTGGTACATCAAATGAACGTGGAGATCGCCTTTTTCAGTTCTGTCAGGAAAGGGATTTTATCGTGTCATATACTTTCTTTAAACGTCCAGCTAGACGCCTTTATACCTAAGACTTCTAAATCCGACACTCCTGAGAGTATCAGTAGAAACCAGATAGACTTTATTTTAATTAGTATACAATTTAGAAACATTATTAAATCTGTAAAAACTTACCCAGAAATATCGTCCCCCAAATAAGAAACTCATTCCCAGGATGGACGAACTTCAAGATAACATGATAGCAACTAAACTTAAAGTTGAACCTAACAAAAAGCTTAAAGATATTAATGAGTCTACCGAACAAGATGCAGAAATGGTCTCGACAAAGGTTAAAAGTGCCATAGTCGAAAGCACGATACTCTTAGGCAAGGATAAAACAAGAAATAAAAAGAAAGTTTGGATTGATGGATAAAAGGCGCAGTAAAAAGGGCAGTATCATGAAATCCATAGAGCAATAAAAAACAAGGAAAGGTCAGCAAAACAAGATTGGATAACAGAGCAATGTCAAGAAATAGAAGATCTAGATGCTAAACATGACACTCTAAATTTACACAAACGCATAAAGGAACCCGTCGGATTATTTAATAAAAGACAAGCTAATCCTTGTAGACAATCAGGGCAAAATCATACCGGATACCAAAGAAAAACTAAAAGAGTGGTATAGCTACATATAACATCTCCTTACCGATAAATGATCCGAACAGCCAGAAGAATTATCAAACCAAGGCATAGATATAACACCAGAGGAAGTAAAACACGCAATATCTTCAGCTAAAAACAGAAAAGCGGTAGGGCAAGACGAAGTATACACTGAGGTTTTAAAGCTAATAAAAAACGAAGATTCGCTAAATACGCTGGTCAAACTTTTTAACTTGATTTATTAGTAGTGGTAAAATCCCTGCTGACTGGCTAAAATCAACCTTTGTTACGCTGCCTAAAAAACATTCAACAAAGAAGTGTAGTGATTACCGCCCAATCAGCCTAATGAAGCATATGTTAAAAATATTTCTAAAGATTATCCATAAAAGAATTTATGGGAAATGCTAATCCTTTATGGACGACACGCAGTTTGGATTTCGTGGTGGATTCGAGACAAGAGAGGCCTTGTTTGGCATTCAAGTCATAGTTCAGCGGTCTAGGGATGTGTCGGTGCCAGTATATGCCTGTTTCATAGATTATGAGAAAGCATTTTCGAGTCCAACACGAAAATATCATAGAATCGCTAAAATACGTTGGTCTAGATGACCGAGATCTAAAGATAATCGCTAATCTATACTGGAATCAGACTGTTCAAATAAAGGTTGATGGCCAACTGTCCGAAGAAAGCATGGCACTTGATGAAGAAGAAGAAGCTAGTGCTTCCCCTAGAAAAACCTCATCTCATGTTAACATGTTTTCAGCCTTACTTACACCACAGACACAATTAAAAAAGTTGTACCCTAATATCATAAAAAGTAATTTTTAGCATCAAATGTAACTTATTTTGTTGACTAAATCAACAAAATAAGCAACATCAGGAATATTCACGCAATATACCAATATTCTTTCTATGTGAAAAATGTAACAAAACTTTTTATGGATTAGGCGACATATTTTGCACCTAAAAATACATCATCCTGGCAAATTTTTTCTTTTTTTTCCGGGTGATAAGCGAGGTGCTAAGCAGGGATAAAACGAGGGGGTTTAGCAAAAAAAAATTAGATTTTATCTGAGACATAACTTCTAAAGACATCTGCTTGCTTCTTTTTGAAACTATTTTCAATCTTTAAACAATTATTTATCTTCTATATAAAGAAGTATTTTGGAAAGAACGGAAAAATACCTTGAGGTTTGACTTCCAACCTCGATCCCCTCTAAATAACGCAACTTAAAATATACAAAATAACTTTTAAAGAAAGCTCCATGCTTCTTTTTCACACTATTTTCAACCTCTAAACAATTATTTATTGTTCTATATAAAGAAGTATTTTGGGAGGAATGGAAAGAGACACTCCCAACCTCCGCTCTAAATACACGACTGCACAACCTATTCCAGCCCACGTATTTCTACAGACTAAAACCTAAATCCATGCAAATGTATGTTGTGTTATTTGGGAAAAAATATGAGCGATTTGTCACTTCTAAACTGTTTTTCCTTTAATAAAATTTAAATGAATAATGACATTCAAGATCAAAAGTTTGTCACAAGGTTAATATTCTATGGAGGCTGCTAGATAGAGCTTACTGACTCTTTCTGACTATCTAGCTAAAACTTCCCCGACCAATATTTAAAAAAAAGTTAATAAAAATAGCTAAAAAGTCTAAAAAGGCAACTGTACAAAATTTCTGCAGCTTATCGTATCCATTTTTTTAAAACTAAGAGAAAATGTAAAAAAGTTAATTAAAATCTGAAACTAAAAATGAAATTTTGTAAATATTTAAAACTATTTCTTGATAATTCTTGGCATACCCTGACTACATATATTACTCCGCTTGTCCCTGGTCAAATTTAGTATATCTGGTTTTCCAGGTTTTTTGGAAACCCTATGACCAAATAACGGTCAAAGATAGGTTTTTCAAAAATATTTGCAAAATCGCCATAACTCCTACATACTTCTAAATCGAATCCACCAATTATGTGTGGATCTACAACAAGAAGCCTATTTTCAGAATAGTTGCGTTTTTTTCCGCAACTTTGGGTTGACGTTGGGCAAATGTTTTTTTTTTGTTTGCTAGAATTAAGATGTGTTTACACGTGATAAAAGAACGTATTTTTAAACAGGTTTCAAATTTATTTTTAAAATCATTTGTGAGACTGTGATAGAACTACTACTTTTATTTATTTTTATCGTTTGCAAATATTGTCAAAGGGCCCCGCTCACTTGCATTGCCACTGGCTTTCGGTTTCAATGGGCTGGGCGTTTCAACCTACGGTTTCAGAGGTATAGGTGTTGAAACTTGGAGGTTTCAGATTTTACGAATTTTTCACTAAAATCGGTTTTTTGCCTATTTTATTGTATTCGAGTAGCTAACTTGCTACGTCCAGTACACCGGTTTTTAGGTAGAAAAAATTGACATATTTCATTTACGTCACTCTCAGAGGCGGCACAAACTTGAAAAACGTAAAAAAAAATTTTTCAAAATAAATTTTTCGTAAAATCGCTGATTAAAAAAGAACAAACGATGAAGTATTTTTTATTTTTTGATATGTTATAGAAAAATCTACAGAGAGAGAAAAAAAGATATGGATAAGCTCATCACACTTTGTGAAAAACGCCCGTGAATTGTATATGTGTATGCCTGGCTACAGACCAGAAGGCTCAGCTGATTTTGACAAAAGTGGTACCGCTGGAGTTCTCCAAGTCTCAGAGATACTATATGCCATATATAGTTTAAAAAGAAAATTAATATGGCGGATGCAAGCTGCCAATCTGTTATTTTTTTATACTTTTGAGATATAACTTACAAAAATATAAAGCCATCTGATAATATAAATTATTTTTTTTTCTTTGGTTTCTTTAGAGTGATCACCCAATACCGTTTCTCCTGCTTCGGACCCCCCCTCCCTCTCCTACCCCCTCCTTTCCCCAACCCAGGTGATCCGCTTAAAAATATGTAATGCAAGGTGTTGCATATCATTTTAAATGACTCAGCCCAGGTCACCCTCTTAAGCAATGAGTAATTTACACATACTACATATCAGTCCGTACCAAAAAGTGTCCCCCTCGCAAACAAAATCGACGTGTCCGAAAGCATTTTTTATTTGCCCATGGTAAGTTTGACAGCAAATATCACGAAAACTGTTCAACCGATTTTCGAAGAAAATACGTCGTTGTAAAGACAATCAAAAACCCTTCAAAATAAGGTGCCACTCGACCCATGTTCGGCAAAATCGGCTGAGCCATGTGTGAAAATCCTCAAAAAATGGTTGTTTCGGACTTCAAATGTAACATTGCCCCTAGCGGGTTGGAAATTTGTTTTTTAGAAAAATCCAAAAAAACGTCAATTAATATTTTTATCAATCAAAATTTTTGGCATAAAATTTTTGTGAACGAACCCTCAGAAAGGGATCTATTCACATACAACTTTTTTTTTAAAATGAAAAGTCCCCGCTTGTGGCACCTTGTTGGGAAGCTTATGAAAAATAAAAACGCTCGTGTACTTTTTTAACATTTGTCAATACATGTGTCAAAAATCCACAAAAAATAATTGTGTAAGGCTTTAGAAAAATCTGAACCTACCCTCAGAAAAGGGTCTATTCACATACAACTTTTCTTTTCAAAGGAAAAAACAAATTTCCAACCCACCTGGGGCAGTTCCATTTGAAGTCCGACACAATTATTTTTTGAGAATTTTTGACACATGAATTGACAAAAATACACGAGCGATTTTCTTTTTTGTTAAGCTTTCCAACAAGGTGCCACAAGCGTGGTCTTCTCATTTGAAAAAAAAGTTCTATTTGAATAGACCCCTTTCTGAGGGTCCGTTCACAAAAGTTTTATTCCGATAATTTTGATTGTTTATTGACCAATGTCAAAAAAAATACACGAGCGTTTTTCTTTTTCGATAAGCTTTCCAATAAAGGGCTACAAAGCGGGGTCTTCTCATTCGAAAAAAAAAGTTGTGAATAGACCCCTTTCTGAGGGTCCGTTCACAAAAAATTTTTGCCGAAAATTTTAGCTGCTAAAAATCTTAGTTGACGAGTTTTTGGTTTTTATGAAAAAAAAAATTGTTAACCCGCTACGGCCAATATTTCATTTAAAGTCTCCACCCTGTAGAAACGTATTTTAAAATCTTTTCGCCATATTTGATGCGTTTGGTTGGTTGAATGACGTCAAAATTTCCACCGCAACGTTGCGGAACAAAACGCAACTAAGGTTGATATATTTTAAACCCCCGACCCGAAAGGTGTTAAGAAGTTTGACCTCTATGTGTGTGTGTGCCTCTAAGGTTGTCGGGAGTTCTATAAATTTTTAATTTTACTTGTAAGAAGGTGACAGGGCTTATTTATGACTAAAAATGTACAAGCAAAAAATAACTAGCAAAAACGTCAATCTGTATTTTTATATGTGGCTTACTGTCTGTCTTTCTGTCGTAGCAATTACTTTTTTCATACTTTTTGCATCTTCTTCACTATTTTTCTCATGCTTGAGCGTGCACTTTTTTATAGTATATTTTTTAATAAATATGTAGATAGTTATTTAGTTAGTTATTACTGTAAAAACTGTTATAGGTACGACATTATTCTTCGCATGTATATTATATTGTTTAAAAAAAATCGCCCCTACTGCTTGCACCAAAACCTAAATAAGTTACCATAAAAACCCTCTTCTTAAATACCCTTCTGTTTAGGGCCTGTTTATCAATTTGAATCCTCGGTCGAGTTAGCCATGGGTTAAAATAGTAGTTTTAACAACTAGTGCCTAAAATAGTGCTTTTTTTACAAGCGTAGCGTATTTAAAAACGTGAGTAAAAAAAGCACAGTTTAGCCGCGAGTTGTTAAGACTATTTTTTTTAATACTTTTATTAAAAAATCCAAGAAAAACAGGAAAATACTTTTAAAAATCTCGAACGAAGAGCACTTCTCGCAACACACCATTTTTACACTATAAATCAAGGCGGCTGGTAAATGAAATAACAATGGTGGTTTCCATGGCGATGTGCCTTTTTATTCGGTAACGTTCATTGTTGAGTCATTTTAATCGTTGATAGTTTGATATTTTGACGATGTTTTTAAATGATTTTTTCGTAAATACTTGGTGAAAACTGCCGAAAATGGCTTAATTTTTAGGCAAGAATAATTAGATTTTTTCAATATTACTATTTTCCGCTATTTCTCGTTAATTTTGGGCAAAAAACGGACCGAAATCTTTTTTGCACCCGTGATCAAAAAAAAGTTTTTTTGCATCGGTAACCAAAAAAGCCATGCTTTAGTTATCTGCACAAGGTATAAAAAAACATTTTTGTATTTTATGATATTCGCGATTTTACTCGTCTTTCTTGCTATAAATTATCATAACTTTTGTTCCCGTGAACCGATTTTGATGAAATAAACTCTATGTCTTGCCCAGGATTTTAAGGAATCCAGTAGTGAAACTCTCATCAAAATCCTTTTAGTAGTTTTTGCGTGATGCTGGAACAAACAAACAAACACACAAAAATTCGGTAGGTATCTATATTGTTTGGTTAGATGCCAGAATCAAAAATTTCAAAAAAATCTTTGTACAAGAAGTGTCTGTCTAGAGATTGCCATTTTATAATTGATAAACCGGTCCTTAAGGGCCAATTTCACAGACGTATTTGAGGATGCCTTAACCCGAGAAGTTCTTACTAAATAAAGTTTCCAACATAAAGAATACCACTTAGCTTTAATATTCCTTAAAATACTGCGGTGCCATGGGTTGGCGTAAGGGGATAAAGCATGTTTTGCATGTCAAGATTTTTGGCCCAAAAAGTTGCTACACAACAAAAAAAATACAAAAAAAATAATCAATGCATATAAATAGGTGTAATTCAATTCATAATTGACATGATCTATCATTTATATATTGCCTGCTACACCACACAATACATAGACCAATATTTTATTTCTTGAACAAATAACATTTTTTTTGGCTGTGTAGTATCTTTAAAACTGTGTGTAATTATCATTATACAGTGATATTTACAATTAAAATCAAGAATTAGCTGCCCAAATTTTAGGCTAAAAAAATTTGAACAAATTTAGTTTGTTAATTTGTGAAAAAAATCTCAATAAAATATAAAAAAATACCTAAATAAACAAACTAACAATTGTAGGCTTTTGACAACTTGAAAAAAAAATTATTTATCCGATAAATTATCGCATTAGCCGTTAAAAATTTGACAGTTAATTTTTGAATCAATAAATTTATTAATAAATAATTTTCTACATTTTCTTTCAGTCTAAATTGGCAAAAATAATAATTGTAACATACCGAAATCAGCACAGTGACATGCAAAACTAAATAAAATAGGAAAGGGTGTTGTAAAATATAAAAAAAAGTTTTAGACATATAGAGGACAGTTTTTTTGGTTAGAACAATAAAAATGTGTTAATTTGTTTTTAATTGGCATATCTGCAAGGAGGTCATTTTCGTATTCCACATTTATAATTAAATGAACAGTCACAAACTTTCCATTAAACTAGGTTGTAAGTTTTTTTTCAGATAGCTTTGACTAAAAACATGACAGTTGTTTACGAAAATCGTCTTCTTGCTATTGAAAACTTATGTATGTAAAATATATTCTGAGAGGTTACGAAAAATAGGTCAAAAGTGTTGGAAAGGCTGATATTTTTAGGATGGACTATACTTCCACCATATAAAAGAACTGTAGAGTCAGTAAGCTGAGTATAGATGGGGACACCTGGCGCTCACGTAATAGGGCAGTATAACAAAAATAATATGGCCAATCCAATATGGCCGCTGAAGGGTAAACAAACCGTTTTTCCATAATGCTAACTTAATGAATCAAAAGTTTGGCAAAGTGGGAAAAGACACAGATTAAACAAAACGATTTTTTTATAGAGTAAGCATTTCGCCGAAATTCTAACAATAAAATGTCCCTCTACCTATCTCTGTCGCACCCGTGTAATTACAGATACCGTCATCTCTCTCAAACCAGATATTGCAACTGTCTCTCTTCAAGCCGATCTGGCCCGATCTTCAGGCTCTACTGAGAGAGACAACGCCTATCCACACAGTGGAAGTGCGAGAGAGATAAAAGTACTTGACATTGCCTTTTTAAACTGCGAATTTTGAATTTATTTCTAACATTTTGCAAAATGCTCGTTTCTCCCCGATTCATTCACTCTGTTTAAACTAACTCTTTTTCCACTTTCCCAAAATTTTCATTTTTATTAGCATTACGTCATATGGAAAATCGCTTTGTTTACCCTACAGCCACCATTTTTAAAGGGCCATCACGTGGTTAATGGCTGACTTTGACAATTTGTTAGAACGCCCTATAGTAAAGTTAATTGTTTTCAATAAACAGGTATTTTTTGCGCATCCTGTAGACTAAAAGTTAAAATTTATTGAAGCTTGGAGTAAGGCGTCTTGTAGCTAAATGCTAAATTTAAAAATTTAGTCTTGATAGTTACTTACCTAACAAGTGCGGAAAGACGCGGAGCGAAGTTTGGGCAAGACGTCAAGGGCGGAAAAGCCACTTTACGCATGTATTAGGCACAAGATTTTTCCTACCAGCTCTTATAGCTTCCAAAAATATGAAAGATCATTTGCAAATGGCCTTATAGTCCACGCACTACGCTCGTAGGAAATAGTAGTTTTTACAACTAATTGCTAAAATAGTGCTTTTTTTTACAAGCGTTGGTTTAAATAATGAGCGCAGTGAGGTATTTAAAAACCCAAGTAAAAAAAAGCAGTTCTCGAACGAAAAGTACTTCTCGCAACACACCATTATCTTTACATTATAAATCAAGGCGGCTGGTAAATGAAATAGCAATGGTTTTGATAGCGATGTGCCTTTTTACTCGGTGACGTTCATTGTTGCGACATTTTAATCTTTGACAGTTTGATATTTTGACGATGTTTTTAACTGATTTTTTCGTAAAAACTTGGTAAAAACTGGCGAAAATGGCTTAATCTTTAGGCAAGAATAATTGGATTTTTCCAATATTACTATTTTCCGCTATTTCTCTTTAATTTTGGGTAACAAACGGACAGAAATCTTTTTTTGTACCCGTGATCAAAAAAAAGTTTTTTTGCATCGGTAACCAAAAAAGCCATGCTTTAGTTATCTGCAGACAGTTACTAAAATCATGTTTTTTCTGAAGGTATAAAAAAAAGTTATTTAGAATTTCACCCATAATACCAAAATGCAAAAAAAAAAATGGGTACTTCTTTTGATATAACGAAATTGTTGCCAAGTTCATGTATAAATGGCAACGTCGCACAAGTAAAAATATTTACATTATTGTACAAAGATTATATTTTTTGATCGACTACCTTCTTTCCAAAATATTCTATAGTGGGACACTTATTATCCATACCCAGCTTGCTGACTCTACAGTCCTTTTCTATGATCAAAGTATAATCAGTCGTAAAAATATCAGCCTTTCCAAAACTCTTGCACTTTTTTTCGCGAGCTCTTGGACTAATAATAATATAGGGTGTGCCAAAACCGCAAATTTTAAAATGATTATAACTAAGCGAGAAACTGTCCGATTTTAATAATATTAAGCTTTTTAGAAAGCCAAGGCATCAAAATTTATAAATTCGAGGTCAAATTTGACATTTCCTAAAAATCCAAGATGGCGAACCTATTAAAAAAAATAGGTATTTTTGACCTCCTTAGATATTTTTTTCTGTGTGACCCTGTATTAACCTTCTATTTGTCGCGCACATGTCTCAGAGACCAGGTTTTTTTAAATCTTTTATCCTGGCCGCTAGATGGCATACGATGTTAGCCAACTGTTTAACTGCAGTGTCCCTTAATGCGCCTTTTTTACTTTCCCTGCGGCAGTCGTCTGCCAGACAGAGCGAACCCAATTTTTTTTCTATGAGTCGTATGTACTAGTTCTCCAAGCAAATCATTGTAACATTTAAAAAATTCGGCCCCGAAATCTACTCCAAAAATTGACCAATTTTGATAAGTGTACCTGTGTTAAAACTGATATTTATTTAAAATTCAAGATGGCGGGCCTGTTTAAAAAAATAGTCATTTCTGACGTCTCCAGGAAAAACATCAGTTTCGAAGCCATATATTGCTACGTTTTCATGGGAATTGAGTTCGTTCTGAAAACGACTTCAATCCGATACCGTCCATAAAAACGCCTGTTTTTCCAGTATTCAAATCGATTTCAATCTAGATCCGACCCTGAAAATTTTTAGGGTTGGATCAAGATCGTATTGAGATCAAAATACCAATTTTCCATGAAAACGGGGATTGAGTTTACACATGCGTATTGCGTCGGGTTACCAGACAGCCGCCAAAATATATTTTATTGCTCTCACTCTTTTTGAGAGAGAGAGAAATAGAAATGAAACTATGGAACCGGCATTTTAAAATTTGGTGGAGTGGATACCCCCAGTTTATAGAGAAAATAAAAATTTTGGAGCCTTGAAAAGCCGCTTAATTATGGAAAATATTGAAACGTATTGTATTGTATTGTATACCACTTGCAAACAGAGTAATAATCAAAAATAAAAAAAAAATGTGTGGCAAGGGCCAATATCATTTTTTGAATAAAATACATTTTTTAAAAAAAGTACCAAAACTCAAAAAAACATAGCAAATTCCTATGTTTTCATGGATATTGAATTCGTTTTCAATATGTTTTGAAAACTTTTTTTTCATGAGTTTTCATGACAGGTTTTCAAATCGACTTTGAATCGATTTGAACACGGTTTTCAAATTTTGATATTTGGCAGCTGACATATGTCATAGTTGTCAAATATTCATTTTTGAGTTTTGGTACTTTTTTTTAAAAAATGTATTTTATTCAAAAGATGATGTTGGCCCTTGCCACACATTTTTTTTAAATTTTAATTACTACTCTGTTTGCAAGTGGAAGTGAAGAAAGAATTTCTGGACTGGCATATGTGCATAGCACATACACTTTCGAGCCAAATATTTCTTTTATTTTCCATGATTAATTAAAAAAACAATCTTTAGTTATTTAAGTAATGTTATGTTATTAATCTTCTTTTTTCTATATACTCCACCAAATTTTAGAATGCCGGTTCCACAGTTTCACTTCTATTTCTCTCTCTCTCTCTCTCTCTCTCTCTCTCTCTCTCTCTCTCTCTCAAAAAAAAAAGAGTGAGAGCAATAAAATATAATTTGGCGGCTGTCTTGTAATGCGACGCAATACGCATGTGTAAACTCAATCCCCGTTTTAATGGAAAATCGGTATTTCGATCTCAATAAGATCTTGATCCAACCCTAAAAATTTTCATGGTCGGATCTAGATTGAAATCGATTTGAATACTGGAAAAACAGGCGTTTTCATGGATGGTATCGGATTGAAATCGTTTTTAGAACGAACTCAATTCCCATGAAAACTTATTATATTTGGTCAATTTGTGGAAAATTTATTGCCATTGAATAAGTCAAGCTTGGCAAACCCTGGGGCCCAATTCTTGAATCACTCGACTTTTATTCGTATACGAATCACATTTTTGCAAAAACTTGTCGAAAAAAGCGTCAATTTTTACTAATTCAGATACCAAATATGTCCACAAATTCTAACTTGTATGCACAATGCACAATTTGTAGAACGTATTTTTAATTTTTTTTTAAGGTGTAGGTGAGAAGTTTTAAAATTGAATGTACAATAAAAATAGCGTGGATTTTAAAGAAATTAAAAAAAAAATACTATACAACCAGCAAAAGTTTAAAAAGTAAAACGTTAAATTTTTTATTTTTTAGTATAAGTTTGAGAAGACAAAAATAAACACACAATAATAACCGCAATCCAATGTAAAAAATGTGAGACAAAAAAAAACAAACACAAATAGTAAAAAACAGACTTACATTCAAGACGGAGCCGTTCCATGTGCCGATTTTATTGCCGATAGACGTCATCCATGGGTAAAGAGGCAAAATTTTGATTAAAACTTAAAAAAAAACATAAACACATTTAAATAATTTTCAAACTTATAGTAAAAAATAAAAAAAAATAACGATTTACTTTTTAAACTTTTGCTGGTTGTATAATAACATTTTTTAACAAAAATTCTTTTAAATCCACACTATTTTTATTGTTACATTCAATTTTAGAGCCCTGCAGAAGCAAATAAATTTTGCGAAACGTTGGCATTTCAAAAAAAGGACGTTTCATTAACAAGATCCCTCAACCCATAAACCTACACCTTCAAAAAAAAACAATGCAAAAATATTTAATTAAAATAGGCTAAAAATTTAAATACTGCATTTTTGGCGAGAAAAATAGAACGCTTAGATGTCATTTTCGCTCGAATTTACATCGAGTGAGTAGAAGCAAAACTTGCGAAGAAAAGCGCATCACAAACATAAAATTGTAATTTTACGGCGAATTTAACCCTTTTTTTGTCAATTTTTTGCTAAAATGTGGTCCGTATGCGACTGAAACTCGAGTGATTCAAGAATTGCGCCCCAGGTCTATTTAAAAACTTTAAACTGTCTTATTTCTTAGGTAATCGAATTTTCTAAATGTTACATTAACGTGCTTGGAAAGAATGTGGCTTTGTAACCGATGTTTGACATTTAACACAGTGTCGTCCAGAAAACAATGTCTTCGAAATTTCAAATTTGACACCGGATCAATAAATTTTGATGCCTTGGGTTTGAAAAAGCTGGATATTATTAAAATCGGGCCATGTCTCGCTAAGTTATAATCATTTAAAAAAAGTGCGTTTTTTTGGCGCACCCTGTATAACTAATAATAAATAATTATCAACAGCGAAAATCGAATAAAAATTGTATTTCCGCATTCATAATGTCATAAACTAGGCGCAAAATGACATAAAACGAATTTTTGTATGATGAATATCTAACTTAAAATGTCCGAAACATTCGACGCAAGAAGTTTGGATAACCTACTCAAAAATACCTACCTGTTTTTGTAGACAAAAATTGTAAAACATTATTAGGGTCATTTAGATTATTTAAACTCATCTGTATATCTAACGCTTACAAAACAATGCCAAAAGAACATTTTTGCCTTTTTTGGGTCATGTTTTGTGCATAAACTTAATATTCACGCCCTGGAAGTGGCATTTTGTTAGCAACATATCATGGCATTTCTTTGGCCTGTTTATATACCCATATTTTTAATAGTCGGGGGTTTTTTATATCTTTTTATTTATTTTTGGTGATTTTGTTTTAACTCAGTACACACTTTGGGACCACCAAATGAATATTAGTTTTTTCGGCGACGGCGTACGTTAGGCGTCGCGACGCCCTAAACTTTTTTTAGGACATAGGGTCATTTTGACAGCTGCATCTCGGTCAAGTGTCAACATTTTAAAATTTTGGTTAAACCTCTTAAAAGGCTATGAAATGGCCTATAATGTGGTATGCAAAACATGATATTTTACTTCCGGTTGATTGCATAAAAAAATAATCAATTTAAAATTTTTAAAAAAAATTGTATTTTTTTTTTGTAAAAATTTACAAAAAAAAATCTATTCTCTATTTATGAACGGGATTGTGCAAATTCATTTTGCAGTGACTATAAGAAGGCCCTAGCTATTCGTCGATATAAAAAAAACTGCAAATTCATGCCACAGAAAAATCACAAAAAAATTGGAAATGACGCATCTTTAGAAAATTTACAAAATTTTAATTTCTTGACCCCGGCTGCTTAACTTCAAATTTTTTAATCCACATTCCCTTTATTTACAGATCTGCCAAATATGTTTTTTAAAAGGCTATATAATACGCTAGAATATTAAATGTAACAAGTCACGATGAGCCTTCAAGTTTTAATAAAATTAAACAATATACATAAAAAAAGCTTGTTGCTAAAAACTTCAAAAATAACAAAAATTATGTCACGTTTTATAATTTGTCGTGTATTTAGAAATTTTTTCAGGGGATTCCTGAAATTTTTACAGCGGCTTGAAAGCAATGAATTATCCTTTTAAAAACACCAAACTTGAATCTCGGACGCCTTCAGGATTTTTGTCTGTGCGCTGTGAAACACAGATGATTTTTACAAGTCGTTCAATTTTACTTAAAAAACCATTGCTTCTTTTGTTATTTTATTCAATTTTGAGTAAGTCAGTATTTTTTATCGGTGTGGGTGTACCTAATCGGCAATACGTATATAAAAATAACATTTTTTACCGAGTCCTCTTCACTCGTCTCTCCCATTTGACGGTTTAATCCATAATAATATATAGGAAGGGTCAGAAAATCTTGGACTGATTTAATTTTCTAATTACTTTTTTGTTCCTAAGGCGGATTTTACAAGTAGTAGTAGTAGTAGTAGTAGAGAAGGGGCGGCGCGAAGCCTGGCAAGTAGGCCTCCCTGGGCCCTTTCTGCCCTACCTCGAGCCTGCCCCTAATCCACCGCCTGCACCACTGGTCTGGCAGTCTGCTCATTTGGTTTCACTGTTCTTTTTGCAAAGTCCAGTATTTTGTCCCATTTGAGCATGTGCAGGTCCTCCTCATCCAGGGTCGGGAAACAGAATACCTGGTATCTTGTCCTCTGGTATGCCTCGCAGTTCGCTATAACGTGTCGAGATGTCTCTTCTGCCCACCCGCAGGCCCGGCAGGTCGAGTCATTCTCCACCGCGATCCGGGTCATGTGCTTCCTTAGTCGGTTGTGACCTGTTATGATACCTGTCAGCAGACCAGCGTTCCTTCGCGATCTCCCCAGAAGCCATTTTTGTCTGGCTACATCCGGGCCCTTCACGAAGTCCTTGGTCTGTCTGCATCCTGTTCCTCCTCTCCAAGCGGTCTTCATGGCATCGTTGGCCCATTTATTGAGTCGAATTTGCAATTGCCTCTTGGTTGTTCCTAGGAGTGTTTCCGGCCCTACATACTGGGTGCTTGCCCCGATCCTGACGAGCTCGTCGGCCATCTCGTTACACGGCACCCCCATATGTCCCGGTACCCACATAAGTGTCACTTGTTTGCCCTCTCTCAAGGATTCTAGTGCATCCGCACATTCCTCCACCAGGGTGTTGTTGATCTTGGGCGCCCTTAGTGCCTTTAGGGCTGATTGGCTGTCGGAGCATATATACCGTTCTTTATTTCTTCCAAGGTTGCAGCCATTATTATGGCATACACCTCTGCCTGAAAGACCGTGGCTTGCTCTCCGAGCGGGTAGCTCTTTCGAACCTCCTGGTCTTCCACATAAACCCCCGATCCTGTGGTTTGCCTCTCCGACAGTTTCGACCCGTCGGTGTAGCAAATCACGGCGTTCTCCTCGAACTGTTCGCGGAGGTTTTCACTCTACCATAGTTCCCTGTCTGGGATGACTACTTTGTACCTCTTGTTGAATCTCCAGGGGTTTTTTGGTCTTTGTGCTTCCCCTCTTCCTCTCCATTGACCTGTATCTCTCAGTCGGAGGTGGGTCGCCATCGCCTCTTTTCTGATCCAGATCGGAAGCGGCGGCAGTCCCAGAATGGTTTCGAGTGCCTGTATAGGTGCCGTCCTTATAGCGCCGGTAATCTCTCTGCATATGGTTCCCTGTAGGCTCCTAAGCTTGAGGGTAGTAGTGACCATCTCCACTGCTGGCCACCAGACTATGGATCCGTACTGGATCCTTGGTCTTAGTACTACCGTGTACATCCAGTGGAGGTTTCTGGGGCTCAAACCCCAGCTGCGGCCAACCACTCGACGCAGTTGCCACATCGTTGCCTGCACCTTATTGGTCAATTTCGCAACGTGTAGTGTCCAGGTGAGCCCCTTGTCTAGTCTACATATATCTTGGGTGCTCTGAATCCCTCCATTTTCCTTTTTCACACACAGAGAGACCGTTTTGTTGACACCAGTCTTCTATGATTCGTACCGCCCTTTGCATTCTGTTACAGACGGTGTTTAGGTGGTGGCCTACCACCTCCACGACACCGTCGTCGGCGTATGCGTGGGCGTCGAATCCTTCCTCTGTTAGGCGTTGTAGGAGAGTATCCATGATCAGACACCACAGGTGTGGGGATAAGCAGCTACCTTGTGGGCAGCCTCCCTTTGCCTCTATGTTGTCCCTGGACTCCCCTAGATTGGCCTGGATCTTTCTCCCTGTTTGTGCAGATTTTACCCATTCGGAGATAAGAGACTCGGCTCCCCTTCTCTGCAGGGCTGTTGTTATTACTTGCACTTTCGCCTGGTCGAAAGCTCCTTCGTTTGAATTGAAGGGCTTTCTGCCTTATGCACTACTGCGTGTAGGGCCGTGTCGGTAGACCTTCCCTCTTTACAAAGTTTTGCATTTTAGAAAGTTAAAAGAACAAAGTTTACTATTTCTATACAAAAGATATAAAATGTCAAAAATTGAAAATGGCGAATGTAGTCAAAAATTTAGTCTGGGAAAAAAGATCTGAAACTTTTTTCTACCTCCCTGTAATTTTTTGTTGCCAAAATGGGAAACTGAATAAAATAACAAAAGAAGCAATAGTGTTTTAAGTAAAATTGGACGACTTGTAAAAATCTTTTATGTTTGACAGCTCACAGACAAAAATCCTAAAGGCCTTCAAGATTCAAGTTTGGTAGTTTTAAAAGGATATTTCATTGTCTTCAAGCAGCTGTAAAAATTTCAGGAATACACACGACAAAATATAAAGCGTGACATAATTTTTGTTATTTGTAAAGTTTCTAGCAAAAACTGGGGGCCCATCGTGCCTTGTTACATTTAATATTCTAGCGTGTTATCTAGCCTCTTAAAAAACATATTTGGCAGATCTGTAAAGAGAATGTGGATTAAAAAATTTGAAATTAAGCAGCCGGGGTCAAAAAATTTAGATTTTGTAAATTTTCTGAACATGCGTCAATTTCCGATTTTTTTGTGATTTTTCCGTGACATGAATTTGCATTTTTTTGATAACGGCGAATAGCTAGGACCTTCTTACAGTCACTTCAAAATGAATTTTCAGAATCCCATTCATAAATACTGAATAAGATTTTTTTGTTTTAAACAATAACAGTTTTTTTTTTAATTTCAAATTGATTATTTTTTTATGCCATCAACCGGAAGTCCAAAACCATGTTTTGCATACCACATTAAAATCTTTAAAATATTGATACATGACCGAGATACAGCTGTCAAAATGACCCTATGTCCTAAAAAAAGTTTAGGGCGTCGCGACGCCTAACGTACGCCGTCACTGAAAAAATTTATATTGGTTTGGTGTGTGCCAAATTAGAACAAAATCACCACAAATCTTCCTATAGGTTTGAAAAAACCCCCGACTATAAGGCTGTTTATATTAATTTGTGGGATTAGACTGTCTGTTGGACTAGGTTAGACTTCTGAACGCTGGAGAGATTTTCATGCAAGTGTCATAAAAAAATAGAATTTGATAATAAATACAATTTTTATTATTATTACGAAAAACCATAACATTAAAAAGGCGATAACCAACCCTTTGGCGAATTTAATGGGTTCATGACATGACAAACCAAGGATAACCAATTGGTTGAACAAGATATTTTGGTTATTCGCTAATAAATGACTCTACAGTTATCACATACACACACAGGCTTATTTACGCACACTTACAAAAGGACCGCACTTTACATTTTGCACGAACCCGCTTTTATGGTGGATGTGTTGACAGAATAGCTGACTGCAATCGATGCGTACGTTGCCCGCAACGTGACGTCCATCTCTACGTACGTAACGAGTGCAGCCAGCTGTTCTGTCATCCACCACAAATGAGGGACTCGTTCGTAAACAACTCAAAAATATAGTGTCTTTTTGCTTTGTCTTGAACGCGTCACGTTAGATTCGTTTAACTCATTACGTATAGAGATTCGTTTAAATATTAGATAAATGTCCCTATTTACTGATGGCTTCTGAAATAAATCTAATATTATATTATTTCGAATAGGCTTAGGGGGTTAGAAATTATTATTATTTTAAAAATTTTAGGAATTTAAATGTTATTTAGAATTTGCACAGGGCAAAAATGTATGCTGTATTTTTTTGAACCCAACCCATAGTCATCGCCCCGAAAAAATTAATTTGGCTTAACCTAAAGGACAAAAAAAATACAGCAATATAAGATTTTACCTTACCATTTTATGATGTGTATAATAGCAAACATTTTTTTGATATAAATAATTCGTACTTGGTTTAAAAAAACCGCATATTATGTGTCCAGTCAATATATAATAATGTAAAATAATAAAATTAACTTAATCTAATTATAAGTGTAAATTATTCAGTGGCCTATTTAGAAATTATGTGACAGGGGAGGGGCGTAGAGGCCCAATCATCAAGAAATTTCTTCAAGATTTGGTCAAAAAAAAAGAGGATTTCAAAAGGTATACATGTTTTGGCTCCTTATTAATTTTAGTTTTTAAATTTATTAATTACTTATAATTTAAGTGACATTTTTTTAGGCATGGCACATTTTAACACCGATTTACATGTTATATGCTTGCATTTTTTCATCATTATACTGCATTTTCAATACGTTTTTTACCAGTTTGAAACATATTATATTTTTTCAGATCACACTTCGAAGACAGACAGTATATATTGCATATTATATTATATGACACATTCTATATAAATTTACATTTACAAAAAAATGCCACGTAAACTCCTTCAAATTGACCCCCCTGTATAAATATAGGGTGGACCACAAAAAACCGGACTGCTTTGTTTTGGAAAGATAATGAAATAGACTTTTGAAAATATATCAAAAAATGACATTTATCAAAAATTCAAAATGGCGGATGTCCAAAAGTTTTATGCATCTTAAAAAAATCGTTGGGATACTTTGTATATTTTTTTTTGCAACCACAAAAAACTTCTATCTATTGTCTGTAAACCGATGTATCACTTGATAAATTCTACTAAGAAATAAAAAAAACTATGGGTTTTTCCGTATACCAACTTTTTGTATAAAATAAAACTGAAACTGAATTTAAGTGAACCGGATTTTGTTATCTTTTCGCTAATTTTGTTGACGAGGACAGTTCAGATGCTAACACTAAGGCTTCGTTTTCTAAATGTCAAAAAAATAACATTTTGTGGCAATCCAATATTCCTTACAATTTTATGCATTTTAAAAAACCCGTTGTCTTTTTTCTTATACCACTTTGTATATTTTTTTGCTATAACAGAAAAGTACCAAATATTAGCTGTTAACCCATGTATCATTTGTTAAAATCTATTACAAAATAAGAAAAATATTGGGATTCTAGTGTAACACCTTTTTTGCATGCAGTTGATTGTTGCTGCAAATGTGGTCACATTCGTTCAAATTTTTAGTTCTCCTTTAGTTTTGTTGATGTATGTTCTTGTTTATTGTTACAAAATTGACGTTAATTTTTTATGTTATGCATAAAAGGTGTGACACCCGAATCCCAATATTTTTCTTATTTCTTAAGATTTTAAAAAATGATATATGGGTTAACTCATAATAGTTGGTACTTTTCTGTTATAGGAAAAAATTATACAAAGTGTTTAAAAAAAAAAACCAAGCGGGTTTTTTAAAAAGGCATAAAATTGTAATTGTCACAAAATATCATTTTTTGACATTTAGAAAAAGAACCATATGTAGTGTAGTTTTTATTTTATGCAAGAAGTTGATATATGAAAACACCCATAGTTTTTTTTTATTTCTTACTAGAATTTATCAAATGATACATCGGTTTAAAGACAATAGATGGAAGTTTTTTGTATTTGCAAAAAACAATATACAAAGTTTCTGAAAAAAAACAACGGTTTTTTTAAGCTTCATAAAACTTTTGGACTTGGACCATCATTTTGAATTTTTGATAAATGTCATTTTTTGATATAACTGCAAAAAGTCTATTTCATTACCTTTCCAAAACTCTTTTTTGCGTTAAAATCTAACAACAAATAAAAAAATGGCAGTTAAAACCAAACAGTCCGGTTTTTTGTGGTCCACCCCTAAAGGACCCCGCATAGTTGTTTTAAGGCTTTTTGGTACGACTAAGATAACTAAAGGCAGGTTTACCAAACTTTTCATATTGATAATTCATAGTGTATAAACATAATTTTAGTGTTAATACATAATTTAGCAACACCTGTTTATCCAAGAGTTTATAAGCCTAGTGCATTAGGATAAATTTTTAAAATTGACGAACAAATTGACAAAAAAGAAGAACAAAAAAAATGCATTTCTTTACCTAACCTCAATAGGTTAGGTATTCCTCCTTCTTGCTAAATTTCTGTTTTCTAATATCAGATCAATCACTCCTATTTTGAAACCAACCAACCAAAATGTTCTCTTTGCTTTTTTCATATTGATAGCTCATAAAGTTAAAATAAACCAACTCTTAAATTATGCACTGTGCTTATAAATTGTGAATTATCACTGTGAACTATGAAAAGTTGGGTAAACACTTCTGTAAACAATAATTCATTTAACATTAGGACTATGAATAAAATTGTGCTTAGGTTATAAATTATCAATATGAACAGTTGGGTAAACCTGACTTAAACCTTAGATTAATAAAAATTATTAGTCTGAGGACTAAACCAAAGTGACTAAAATACTAGAGAATATTATACAGAGATCTATACTCAACATTTTCATCTACCCATATTTTTAACAAAAAACGAAGTCGGGGGCAACAGCTAGTTTACATAATAAAAATGATGAAACTAAGTATATAATCAGCTCAGTCAAGCTACACCCCCCCCCCCCTCAACGAAACTCAATTTGAGTATTGTCAAAATTATGTACTAATTTAGACCCCTTTTAAAAAATTTTGTACTTAATGAATAACGGAGTTATTCGCACTTAAAAGGGGCAGGGGGGGGGAGGTGTGGCTTGGCGCTAAGTTGCACCCACCCCATGTTTAGGAGAGAGATTTAATGAAAGTTAATATATTATAATTTTGTACTAATTACGTAACCTTAAAGAAGGGTATTTTTAGTTTACAAAAACAATCGGTTCTTAAGATTTTTTTTTGTTTGTTATGGGGTGTGTAGCCTGATATCAAGGTAAACCCCCCTCTGCTTAGGAAAAAGAATCGACCAAAAATGACTATGCCAGAATTTGGTACTAATTATGTACTAATTTCGTCTCGTTCTAAAAAATTGCCTACTCTCAAGATAACTTCATTTTTGTTTTGTTTTTATGGGGTGTGTGAAGCTTGATATCAAGGCACACCCCCCCTCAGCCTAGGAAAAGGATTTGAAAAATAAAATTATTATGCTATAATTTGCTACTAATTATGTACTAATTTCGTCCCCTTCTAAAAAATTGCCTACTTTCAAGATAACTTATTTTTTTTATGGGGTGTGTAGCTTCATATCAAGGCACACCCTCCTCTGCTCAAGAAATAGATGAAAAAAAAGCAATTATGCCATAATTTGCTACTAATAATGTTCTTATTTCGTCCCCTTCTACAAAATTGGCCACTCTCAAGATAAATTATTTTTTCTATAGGAACTTTTAAAGAAATGGAACAACAAAATTGCTTCCGGGGTCTGTTTCCCACAGTATTTATTTCAACGGTAGACCGGTTTCGCCTAAAGAGGCATCTTCAGTACCAAATACTACAAGTGAAAAGAGGGGATTTTTTGGAAAATTTAGAAACAATGTGCAAGGATTATGAAACGTTTTTTTTTTTATATGGGGTCTGTGCCTAGGAAAGAGATTTGAAAAAAAGTAATTATGCCATAATTTGCTAATAATTATGTACTAATTTCGTTCCCTTCTAAAAAATTGCTTACTCTCAAGATAAAACTTGATTTTTTTTTATTTTGTGGGGTGTCTTCTCCCATAAAAACAAAGTTATCTTCAGAGCAGGCAAGTTTCTAAAAGGGGACGATATGAGTATATAATTAGTAGCAAATTATGGTATAATGACTTTTTTGAAATATCTTTCCTAGGCAGAGGGGGGTGTGCCTTGATATCAAGCTACACACCCCATAAAAGAAAAAAAAAAAAGTTATGTTGAGAGTAGGCAGTTTTTTAGAAGGAGGCGCAATTAGTACATAATTAGTACCAAATTCTGGTGTAGTCACTTTTGATCGAATCTCTTTCCTAGGCAGATATGTAGAGTGATGATATCAAGCTACACACCCTATAACAAACAAACAAAAATCTTAGGAACCGATGGTTTCAGTAAACTAAAAGTACCCTTCTTTAAGAGTACATAATTAGTACAAAATTATGACATATCAACTTTCAATAAATCTATCTCCTATGTATGGGGGGGGGGGTGCAGTCACGCCCCCCCCTTTTAAGTGCGAATAACTCCGTTAAGTACAAAATGTTTAAACTGAGCTTGATTGCATAACCAGTAAATGATTGTATAACCAGTAAATGAGGCTTTTTGGTTAAAATTTTTTTAACAATAATGAATGTGTAATATCGTTTCTGCTTTTATAATTTTGTACCTGTCCCCATACAAAACTTAAAACATTATTGACACTTTTTGGAAAATTTTTAGGTAACTTTCCGCCGGAATTTATGCAACAGGTGGCGCGCATAGTATCACGCTTCCTACGAATACTGGCGAAATTATAAATTCGAGAGGTGTGATTGCTGATGCTGCTTAATGCGCTTATGTTGCTTAATTATTAAGCAGTTAATTGCTAATGAAATAACAAACAAAATGCTTGGTCGGTATTAGTCAAAGTCATTTAGCGGTAGATAGTTTTTGTTTAAAGCTAACTTTTCGAAATGTTCAGCTATTTATTGATTTGGAACTCCAAGTAATTATGAGTTATTTGTACCCTATTCACAACCGAATCAAGCATACGTCTCAACCCCCTGTCAAAACTTAAAAAAATGCCGAAAATCCTGTTTCCTTATTTTATTAGTAGACTCTCATAGCAATTTTCCAACCTCTATTGCTTTTCGTTTTTGAAAAAAATCTTAAAATTTTATGCGTTATTTTTTTTAATCCTTTCCAAGTGAGCGCCTACATTACACACCCAAACTACCCCCCCCCCTCCCCCAATTTCCATGTTTGTCGGTCAACTGGTATAAGCTGTGCGTGGGTAGTTAGTTAACGACCGTTGTAGATTTAAAACGTTTTTTAACAATGTTCAGGAAACCTTAGGCGTTTTCTCGCGTTGAAATTGTTTAAAATGTTTTTAAAAAGTTTGAAACATTTGTTTTCTCGCGTTGCAACGGTGACGTCACATCGAAACGGGTTAAAAATATTTTGAAACGGAATCAACTCTAGTTTCAAAACTGACGCGTGCGTAGAAGATACGTCAAAATTCTACATTCTTGTTTTAAGCGATTTTTTTTTTGTTTTTGCGTGAAAATGTATGAAAAATCGTGTTCTAGATATCTTGTTAGCCATTCTTCATGGTATCCCTGTGGTCTTATATGATTTTCTGGGCTTAAAAGAACAGTGAATTAAAAAACTTCACTAGCCATGTAGCTTCCATTGCTTGCCATCCATGCTACTAAAACGGGCCGTACACTCGAAGGTTTTGTTAGATAAACCAGTAGTTGATCCATTTTAATTTTAAACACCAAAAAAATAAACAGAAAAACGAAAAAAAAGTGAGGTTACACTAAACTACGTCAGCGTTTTGAACTACTCATTTTTTCTCGGTTCTAAATGATGACGTCACATCTAAATAGTTTCAAATAATATTTCAAAATAATTTCAACGCGAGAAAACGCCTCTTATGCCAGAATATATTCGACAGATAGCGCGCATAGCGCCACGTTGAATTATTGCAAAATTCGTTCAAATTCATGAGATATAACTGCTTACGTCGCTTAGTATGCTTATGTTGCCTAATTCTTAAGCATTTAATATGGACTGGATAAAATACTACATTTCTTAAGCGTTTTTAAAAGTGATACACAACAAAATCGTGGGCAATCATCCCAGATAGGCAATCTCTACATGTTAAAAGTTGGCTAACGTTCAAATTAATGGCTTTTTACGATGTTTTTAAATTTTTTCACCTACCTTTATCGCTTAGGTATCCAAATTTGTCCTCAATTTTATGATTTGACGTTACTTTTACTACGGTTTTTACGTGACTACTCTCTAAGAAATCCTGTACCAAATCGCCAATAATTAAGAATGTGTGGGGTCCTTTCCGGTTTGTATAGTTTTACACCCCTCCTATACCGGGTGGGCCATAAAAAACCGGACAAAATGTTTTCCGTTATAATTTTTAAACCATACCACCGATTTTAATGCAACAAACTGTTCTTTGCAGGGAATTGAGCAAGACTCTGATTAGAAATATTTTTTTTTCCTCCAACTTAAAATCTAAGATGGCGGATAGAAACAAACTTTACCATTCAAAGAGCCTCGTTTATTCTTATGATACTATGATTTTTTGGATCTTTTTATGAAGTCGTAAAAAAGCTTTGTTTCTGCCACGCAGAACGAGGTACGAATCATTAAAATCGGTTAAGTGGTTCCCAAAAAAAAAAAATGTTCAATCAGTGTTTTACGAGTTATGCGATTGCCGTCTCAATTCTGTCTGCATACATTTTCTCATAAATTCATTATTACAAAACCGATTTTGATGAAATAAAAAGCCTCATATCGAAAATCGATTGTTCTTTAACTACTTCTATTGAAATTTTTCGCCATCTTTAAATCCAAGATGACGGACAAAATCAAACTTGTCCCTATAAAGAGGCTCGTTTATTTATATGTTCTGTAAACTTTTAAATATTTTTTTAATTTGTACAAAAGTTCTGCACGCACAACGAGGTATAAATTATCAAAATCGGTTTGGTGGTTGTCCAAAAATCAAATTGATACTCAACCGATTTTAATAAAATAAAAAGCATCATGGCGAAGATCAAAAACTCTTAAAATATCACTATCGAAATTTGTCGCCATTTTGAAACCCAAGATGGCGGACACAATTAAATGTATCTCTTCATAGAAGCTTTCTCACAGCATAAAAAGAAACGATTCTTATGGAGATCTTGGTTCATGGTTCTTACCATGATGCTTTGTATTTCATTAAAATCGGTTAGCAATACTGATTTTATAAAGAAATCAATGCAGAGATGCAAGATTCTAAAATGCAAACAATCGTTAAAGAAAACACTGATATCTTAAGAACTACTAAGGCGATTTTCGTTATGCAAAAAAGGGTAAAAAAATTACTCGCAACAACAAAAAGAGCGGCTTTTTTAAATGGTGGCAAATCGATTCTTACCATGATGTTTTTTATTTTATCAAAATCAGTTCAGTAATAATGAGTTTATGAGTAAACAATGGTTAAAACAAAAATTAATTTTTTGAGAACCACTAAACCGATTTTAATGATTCGTATCTATACGCTTTGGAGAAAAGGTATTTTTAGGTTCTTGAAACCTAAGAATAAACGAGCTTCTTTGAAGAGATATCTTGGGTTTCAAAATGGCGACAAATTTCGATAGTGATCTTTTAAGAGTTTTTGATCTTCGCCATGATGCTTTTTATTTTATTGAAATCGGTTAAGTATCAATTTAAGAAGGCAATCGTATAATATGAAAAACAGTGGTAGAAACAAAAATTAACTTTTGGAGAACCACCAATCCGATTTTGATGATTTATACCTCGTTGTGCGTGGCGAAAGTAGAACTTTTGTACAAATTAAAAAAAATATTTAAAAGTTTACAGAACATATAAATAAACGAGCCTCTTTAAAGGGAGAAGTTTGATTTTGTCGGTCATCTTGGATTTAAAGACGGCGACAAATTTCAATAGCAGTAGTTAAACAACAATCGATTAATGCCATGAGGTTTTTTATTTCATCAAAATCGGTTTTGTGATAATGAATTTATGAGAAAATGTATGCAGACAGAATTGAGACGGCAATCGCATAATCCGTAAAACACTGATTGAAAATTTTTATTTTTTTTTTGGGAACCACTTAACCGATTTTAATGATTCGCCCCTCGTTCTACGTGGCAGACACAAGACTTTTTTATGACTTAATAAAAAAATCCAAGAAATTTCCGTAACATAAGAATAAACGAGGCTCTTTGAAGGATAAAGTTTGTTTCTGTCCGCCATCTTAGATTTTAAGATGGCGAAAAAAAAACATTTCTAGTCAAAGTCTTGTTCAATTCCCTGGAAAGAACAGTTTGTTGCATTAAAATCGGTGATATGGTTTGAAAGTTATAACGCAAAACATTTTGTCCTGTTTTTATGGCCCACCCGTACACTGCCCCCCTTATTAATAATATCATTACAGACAATTCGTTAGAACTCAGCTTTAACAAATTGCCAGTTAGGACATTCTTAATAAGGAGGGCAGTACAATATTTCAAACTATACTGACACATTTTTCCGAACATTTTTAGACAAATTTATGCCGGAATCTACACCAGCCCCTCCGCCAGCGGTTGTATACCCGGCGCAGACGGGAGTAGCGCCTGCAGGTGGAGCAGCAGCAGCTCCTGCTGCAGTGGCTCCCAATCCAGCTGGTTAGTTTGTTGCTTAAAGTTGCGCTTGCCGAAGCTATGACGTCTTAATAACTCTTTGTTTGTTGGTTTAAACCACGTATCTATGAGATACTATAATGGACACCAAGTCTCGAAAAATTTCCAACAATAATAACTTTTAAAAATATCTGAAAAATGGGGGTTGAGCCTGGGCAAGGCCAAAGGAAAGAAATCTACTGTGCATCCCTGGCGCAGTATTGCGCCCAGAAGACTTTTTGGCTCCGCATTTTTTCCAGGCTAACTTTTGTTTGGAAGAGTTATTATTGTTACGGCTTTTTATCGGAAAATTCAAGGGCAGGACCATAATAGTATCTCATAGTTTTATGCAACACCTGCTTAACTAAAAAGCCAGTTAACTCTTTCGATTTAGTATCCTTTAGACTACTATAGCGGTCATATTGACACCCAACTGACAGAAAATCCATGTTTTACCTGTCAATTTGGTTATAAAAATGGCGGCATTCTTTGGCTAAAGGGCACTGAAGAGATAAGAGTTAACTGGCTTTTTAGTTGAGAACGGTGTTGGTTTTATGGTTTAAGAGTACAGCTTTTTTTATGTCAGTGACCTTAGCTCAGGAAATGTCGAAGTAACCTTCAAAACGGGTCACATCATAGAGAAAACAACAATAAAGAGAGGGTTCGATTCAATGGTGAAAATCTGACAACAAGTTTGGCTCGATGCTGGTGCCTCCATTGAGAGCGTAGAGAAACAAAAGTCGTTTTTATGGTGGGCTTTTTAAAGTTTTGTTTTAGGGTCACTGAGTGACCCTATTTTGTTTTAAGAAACAATGCCCCCCTTAAACCAAGCTAAAATTATTATAAAATTTAGCATGTAAAGTATTTGCTATCAGAATTGATAACTAATATTTTTTTGGTACAAAAAGTCTTTAAATTTATTCCATAAATAGCACAATAAATAACAAAATAATTAGTAAAACTTTGCTCAATTACGAGTTAATTTTCTTCAATTTATAGTTAAATATTTTTTTGCTTCAAGTTTAAGCAAAATAAGCCAGAGGTTGTTTTCCGAATTCTATAAAACAAACTTATTGACTCTTGAAGGCAGCACTTCCATAATCTCTGCTTCCATGTAACACAAACTTATTTTATTACAAACTAAATAATAAAAGGTCAAAAATCTATGACGTTTTGTTAATTTATAGAACTTTTTGGAAACTGCTGACGTCGCACCTTGTCAATATAGTTTCAAAAACACCAGCGCCTCCATGCGCTACATATCGTAACACACTGGGCGTGTTTCCCTATACTTTAAACTATCTCTTTATGTTTCTTTTATCTCTGGGCACATTTTGTAAAAACCAAGACACGGCTCGGAGCACTTTTATGATTTCCGAATAAGCTACAATTTCTAAGGTCACCAATTCAACATATTCAAACCTTTGAATCCGTGGCCTTAGAAAGAAATTTTAGCTCATTCGGCAAAAAGTCACAAAAGTGCCCCGAGCCGTGTCGAGTTTTTATTTGACTCCAAAAAGTATGGATACCACATGACCCGTTTTGAATGTCATTTCGACTTTTCCTGAGTTAAGGTCATTGACAGAAAAAAAGATCTCTACTCTTAATCAAAAGTTTCTTAAGAGTATAGTCTTCGATGGCAGCTTTCTTTGTCTTACTCATGTAAAATTTATGTACAGGGTGACCGTTAATAAAGTTCCACTTGGGAAAACTTTTTTTTTTATTTTTCACAAGAAGATAAATCACTATTAGGTAGATTTCTGTAACATTTTCAGTTTTTTCTAGATCTTTTTTTGTGGTTGTAGTTCTTTGTGGTTCGAAAAATATATCATATGTAGGGTTTATCGAGTAAAATCAAAAATAATTTGCAATAAGGGCAATGTGCTAGCCAAGGAAAATATTTAGGTGATTCTTTGTTTAAAACATTACTTTTATAGCAACATTTTTGTGAATTTGCTAAATGACCATTTAAAACAATGGTAACATATGGTAGATTTTTGGAATCAGAAAAAATGGTCTATCGAAATTTTAATCCTGCGTGTAACGCGTGATTTTAAAAAAGTGAAATTGTAATAGAATCTTTTTGTGACGAATAATAAAAAAGTTTTCGCAGGTGGAACTTTATAAACATTCACCCTGTACAAGAAGCTAGTAGGGAAACTTGCGATCTTTTTATTAGAATCTATGAACTAAGAGCAAGAACTAATTAGAGCTAATTTAGCGCAAAAAAAATTAGAGCTTGCGTTTTTTAAAAGTTAGTGCATAGGCTGCTAGGTTCCGTAAGTACAGTTGGTCTAGAGAGGGGTTTTAAGAAAAAAAATATAATCTTTAAAACATACATTTTTGTTTTCGATACATCGCCAAGTACCATTTAACGAAAAAAGTAAAATCCCCTATTTAGCCCTTTTCTGGGAGGCTATTTTTGGAAAATATACTGAAAATCTTAAAAAGCAACTTTCTATTTTGACTTCATATTTGAATTCTCGCTGAAATTCTCTTTCCGATGGTACCAATCATAAGGTTACTTTACTAGTTTTCGAGATATTGGCTTTTAAAATGTCAAAAATTAAATTTTTAAAGGACCATATCTTAGAAACTAAAGAAAATATCTCTATTGCGTTAAATACTGATTTTAAGGGTTTTTTACTACTTCATATTTTTATATCGTTTGTTATCGTTTTTATTTCCTCTTAAAATACCCTCAAAGTCGATAATAAACACAATAGAGATATCTTTTTTAGTTTCTAAGATATGGGCCTTCAAAAATTGAATTTTTTACATTTTTAAAGCCAATATCTCGAAAATTAGTAAAGTAAATATTATGATATGGGGTACCGTTGGAAAGAGAATTTTAGCGAGAATTCAAATATGAAGTCAAAATAGGGGGTTACTATTTAAGGTTCTCAGAATATTTTCCAAAAATAGCCCCCCAGAAAAGGGCTACATAGGGGATTTTACTTTTTACGGTAAATGGTAGTTGGATATGTATGGAAAACAAAAATCTATGTTTAAAAGATTGTATATTTTTTTTCTTAAAACCCCTCTCTAGACCAACCGTGTAAGAAGCCAGCAGCGCATGCGATTACAGCCTAATTAACAGAATTCAGGAAACAAAAGATACCTACATAATTAGAGCTAATTTACTGCTCCATAGTATATAATATTGATATAGGGAAATTTTCCGGAGAAGTAGTTTTTTTTTTGGTAAAAGTGATGTAACTCTGTAGTATTAAACCTCTCGGTGTGCCCGTCATCATTTGAGGTGCTAGCTACCATAGAAACTAGCAGCGCGGGCTCTATATTTTAAAAAAGCGAGCTAATTTTTTAAGGCATTAGGAAATTAGTGCCTTAAAATATTTAAATAGTTCTTATAATTTTAATTTAATAAATTGGATTTCAAGAATTTTGGGATAACTAACTGAGAGACTTAAAATCTAATGCATATAGGAGAATTTTCTCGAGGAGTAGTTTTTTTTGTAAAAATGATATAACTCTGTAGCACTAAATCGGTCGTAGTGATTCATGTGACTTTTGGAGTTAAATTAAGTTTCGTTTGCTTACAATCACTTGCACTGCTAGCCTCCGCAGAAGCTAGCAGCGCACGCGCTATTCAAGATGGCGGACGCTTTTGAAAAATGCCAATTTTTCGCCCCCCCCTGCCAATTTTTTATGTGATCCACTGTCTTTCCTAACTAACGTCAGTTAAAAAGTGCTAATTAAATGCCAAGCCCGAAAATTTTGTGCTCTTGTAGTTTCCTGCACTGCTAACTACCCGTTAAAGATAGCAGTGCACCATGCTGTCACCAGAATTGACATTTCGCTGAAATTCAAATTCAAATAGAATGGTCCAGAAAAGTAGTAGAGAAAATTAAATGCTAATTAAATGTTGCCATTTCAATGACAAAAATATTTTTTTTACTTTTATCTACATATTGTTTAAAATTAACGTGGTGCACTGCTAACACATACACATATTTGAGTTGAGAAAGAAGACGTTGGTGGTGTTTTTGATATTGGAATAAATTAGTGCTACTTAGGTGCTAATTATTTCTGGACCATTCTAGCATGGTGCACTGCTATCTTTAACGGGTAGCTAGCATTGAAAATCATATCTCGGAAACTACAAGAGCACAAAATTCGGTTACTTGCCTTTTGATTAGCACCTAAATATCACTAATTTATTCCAATATCAAAAACACCACCAACGTCTTCTTTCATGATAACTCAAATATGTGTACAACCTAAAGTTAGCAGTGCACCAAGTTAATTTTAAAAAATATGTAGAAAAAAGAAAATAATTAAGAATTTCCTTATTGAAATGGCAGCATTTAATTTGCATTTAATTTTCTGGACCATTCAGACAACTCTATGGACCATTCTAGCATAGTGCACGGCTATCTTTAACTAGTACTAGCAGTGCAGTTTATATCTCCTAAACTAAAAGAACACAACATTTGTTGACTTGGCATTTAATTAGCACTTAATTAGCACTAATTTTTCGAATCATAAAATCTTTGCACTGCTGACTTTGTGCTGCTAACTTTAAAGACGTGATTTGGATCTATTGTCAGTGTTATGTCAAAAACACCCAACAACTTTTAATAAGAGGCCATTTCACTCTATTAATTTTATTCCATCTTTCGTATCTCATGACCAATTTTAAAAAGTGATATCTTTTTGAACACGTCAAGGATGTGACTTTTTAACTGACGTTAGTCAGGAAAGACAGTGGCGCAGACAAAAAATTGGCAGGGGGTGGGGGCGAAAAATTGGCATTTTTCAAAAGCGTCCGTCATCTTGCATTTTAGCGAAATGTCAATTCTGGTGCTTTAGCTTTCCAATAATTTTTTTTTTAATTCAAAAAATGTCAAACTATACAGGGTGTCCTATTTAAAAAAAATATTTTTTTGCCATACCTCGTAAACAAAACGACATAAAAAAAATCCAAGAGAGCACGATTAAAGAAAATTAAAAATCTCAGCTGACGTGTTTTTGGATTTTTTTATAAAACCAAATTCTAACCCGCTAGAAGCACCGTTCCGTTTAAAGAATCCACCCTGTATATGCTCAGGGAACCAAGCAGCGCATGTGCAACTTTTAAAAAACACAAGGTCTAAATTTGTTTTGACGGAACAAAATCAGCACTAAATTAGCTCTAAATAGTTCTAATACAAAAATCGCAAGTTGCGCTGCTAGCTTTTTGTACATCGAAGTTTCGCTTGCAAGGGTATTTTTGGCCTCACATTTTTCCGAGGGGTTGCTCGGTAATGCAGTTTGGTGCATTTTAAGACAATTTATGGCATTCTGAGGCATTTTTGATCGAAAAATCTGGTAAATAATGCATTTTTTGGAAATTTTAATCTCATCTTTAAGTATCTTTAAGAGATAAAGCTAATATCTAGGGTTTTTTAATTTTTGTGAAGTATGAATCCAAATATGACCTACTTTACCTGCTCATATCTGCATATCTTTAAAATGAGACCAAAATATTTGAAAAATTTTTGTATTTGGATAGAGAAATGTGAGGCCAAAAATATATATTTGCAAGCGAAATTTTGCATGAGTAAGACAAGGGAAGCTACCAGCGAAGACTATATATACTCTTAAATTATTGAAGTAGTCCATCTTGGGTGGAGATGATAATTAAATCCAAATAATTATGAACATTCTCCGTTTAAAATTTTCTCCAAACAAAACCAACACGTTTCGGCAGCATAAACTGTCATCATCAGGGTTTATAGCTAGTTCATAGTTCAGCCAATTCTGATGTTTATTTGACTGCAAAAAGTATGTATGTATGTATGTATTGGAAACGAAGTATACAGGGTGTTCCAAATTCGATGCTCAACGTGGGGTTCTCTTGAACGGTAGGAAGTACAAATCTCAAAAACAGACCTGCCATTACGTAGATCTTAAAAAAGTGCCTGTAGAAAGTTTTAACCGTCTTTTGACAGCTTCAATAATAAAGGCGCAAACAAAAATAAACTAAAAATGAAGATTTCGGTTTTTTTCGCCTATCTCCGGAACTACTCGGATTCCGTAAACTTTTTTTAAAGTTTTAAATATAAATATAGTTTAAAAGTGGCTGCTTCTTTTAATTTTCAAGCTTACTCCGTTTCCAATACCTAAAGTTGTGTCATAGAGCGACTAATCTTGACTCATGTCTCTTTTTAAAAACCAAAGTGAGAAAAAAACAGGTTATAAGATAAGTGGCACTTAGAACTTAAGTGGAATATGGGAAAGTGGCCAATAGACTCCAAACTTTACCTTATATTTAGCTTTTCTTCAAAAAGCGACAGCCATGTTGTAGGCTCAAGCTAAAACTGTTGAAGACAGTTTATATTGTCGAAACTTGTTGGTTTTAAATATATAACTGTTAAGTGTATACACGGTGAATTCTTTAAAAGGAACGGTGCTTCTAGCGGCTTTAGGGAAGAGGTTTTTTTTAAAAAATGAAGCTTTAATGATGTTTTTTTAATACCTTCATCAAAAACATGATGTTAGTAACTGTCTGCAGATAACTAAAGCATGGCTTTTCTGGTTACCGATGCAAAAAAACTTTTTTTTTATCACGGGTGCAAAAAAAGATTTCTGACCGTTTTTTACCCAAAATTAAAGAGAAATAGCGGAAAATAGTAATATTGAAAAAATCTAATTATTCTTGCCTAAAAATTAAGCCATTTCCGCCAGTTTTCACCAAGTATTTACGAAAATATCATTTAAAAACATCGTCAAAATATCAAACTGTCAAAGATTAAAATGTCGCAACAATGAACGTCACCGAATAAAAAGGCACATCGCTATGGAAATTTCATTTACCAGCCGCCTTGATTTAGAGTGTAAATATGGTGTGTTACGAGAAGTGCTCTTCGTTCTAGATTTTTTAAAGTATTTTCCTGTTTTTCACAACTCGCGGCTAAACTGTGCTTTTTTTTACTCACGTTTTTAAATACCTCGCTGCGCTCGTTATTTAAACCAACGCTTGTAAAAAAAAGCACTATTTTAGCCACTAGTTGTGAAAACTACTATTTACGGACTTTCCGCCCATGATAAAAAACTTTTTGGGGCCCCCAACCCAACTATTTTGTTGCACCTTTTTGGAAAGCTTGTTAAAAAAGAAATTTAACCTACTATTCTTTTTTGACATCTGTCAATCAATGGGTCAAAAATTTAAAAAAATATATCTTTTTGTCAATTCTTTTAGCGGAATAAAGAAAACACCACATAAAAACATTATTGGCGGCCCATTTGGGGGCCCTCACTGAAGGCCCAGGGCCTAGCAACAATTTTTTCATGAGGAAACACCACTTGTAGCACCTTTTTTGTTAAAAAAGAAATTCGACTAAATAACTTTTTTTTGACATCTGTCAACCCATGTGTTAAAAATGTTAAAAAACCTATTTTTTATCAATAGTTTCGCTTCAAAATAAACTACGTATTTCTTTATTTACTAAGTGGAATAAATAAACTACCACACAAAGATATCTTTGCCGCCCTATTTGGAGGCGCAGCCTAATTACCTTTTTTTTTTAATTTACTAGATATTAGATAAAAGGGAAATAAATTCAAAGCAAATGTCGATTTTCTTTATTACTCAACCATCCTTAACGATAAAAATATATTTTTTAAAAATTTTAACACATGGGTTGACAAATGTCAAAAAAAGTTAATTAATCGAATTTCTTTTTTAACAAGCTTTCCAAAAAGGTGCCACAAGTTGTACCTCCAATCTAAACTTCAGTGAGGGCCCCCAAATGGACCGCCAATAATGTCCTTGTGTGGTATTTTTTTTATTCCGCTTAGTAAATAGAGAAATATGTAGTTTATTTTGAAGCTACAACAATTGACTAAAAAATATTTCGTTAAATCTCTTTTTTTAACAAGCTTTCCAAAAAGGTGCCACAAGTGGTACCTTCTTATTAAAAAAAAAAATAGTTGGTCGGCCCCCCAACTGGCGGCCTCAAAATTTGTTTTTATCATGGACGGAAAGTCCGTAAAAAATGCTTTTAGCTTTTTTCAAAACCTCTTCCTTGAAGCCGCTAGAAGCACCGTTCCATTTAAAGAAGCCACCCTGTATAAAGGCCCAGGATGCGAGAATATCATAACGCCAACGGTCAAAATCTAGATTGCCATGACATGGCCAATGGGATAAAGACGGCTCGATCTGAGCCTGCGCGAATCACCTTATTTCTCGTTCAGCGCACTTCTAGCTGACGCATGAGCATTGGAGCCAGTCATTAATCCATTGGCCCCGGCCAACTTGATATTTCGCAAGGGTTTCCGCTACGTTTTTTATCGTAGGAAAACACAGGACAGGGCCTTTGTAGTATCTCATAGCTGTATGGTTTTAATTGAATAAAATAAGTGGAGAATGACCACAGTTGTTTTTTAAAAGTTTCTTAGTTTAATTGGTAACGTTTGTCGAAAGACCACATATTTTTTTTGGTAACTTAGGCTTTTCTGCAGAATTTTGTAACAGGGTGTTCACCAACCAAGAAAGACTCGAAAGAACAAAATTTTTTTACGAAAGCGAATAAACTAAAAAGAATTTCAAACAAAATATGTGTTGTGTAAAAGTGTCACTACACAAACAAATGTTTTAAAAAGGAATCTGAAGAGGTCAAGTGTTTTTTTTGTTTACTGCCACTTTTAGGTCTTGGCAGCTGTAAAGTCCAATATGACTAATAAGGGAATTTCACTGTCAACCCCCCTACCAAATTACCTGCTTTTAAATATATTTTAAATTCTAAAATATTTAAAAAAATTAACGAAATTAAGTTTTTAAGAAAACAAGGAAAGATAATGAAACTTTAGACGAATCAGGCTGTTAGGTCAGCAGGATTTTCTATTTAAAACATAATTTTCAGTGACAATTAATTATGTTGCCATCTATTTAAAATAGGTGGTTATAGATATCTTTAGCTAGACACAATGTTTTGTAACTACCCAAAGTTCTAAGTGTGTTCTTTGAGTGAATCAGAGCCAAAGAACAACTTATACTGTGTGGTAGCATAAAAAAAAACATCAACGAATTCAAACTTTCTTTCCTTTAAAATTTACTGGCAATGTAAAATATTTAATATTATTACAATAAATAATAAACAATAGCGATTTTAGATTTACTAGATAATTTTTAAAAACATGTTATAAAAGGCCTGTATGAGAAACTGATCTAACTTTATTTAGTTAAGAAGCAAAAAAATCTTTTATTTTCGCAACAATCTATGAGATGTTTCTTCAAAAATGTAATTCAAAAGTTGGTGTGTGTTAATAAATGAAAATATATATTAGGGCCTTAAGAAGGTATAAAGTATAAAAAAATGGCTAATTAATAAAAAATGTATTGATTTGTGAAATTTAAATATCATAGTTATTATCATTATATTACTATCCTTTAATAAAATTTTAGTGGTGTAAATTAATTTATATTATTGTTATCGTATTGTGAATATATTTAATAATATTAGAAAGTCTTTTCAAATAAACAATAAATTAAGAACATATAGTTTCGTCATTTAAGGCCACCACTCAAAGCTAACAGTGCAAAATGAGCAGTGGAAGGGTTTTTTATCTCTTCATTAAAGGCTAATTATAGGCTAATTATATAATAATAGGACCTATTCGAGAATTTAGGGCTCTAACTAAAAAGTTAAACAAATTTTTTAAGATTTTTCCTTTTTTTTTTTAAAAAACCCTTTTTGCACTGCTAGCTTATGACAGAAAATTTAAACAAAAAACATATTTTAAAAAGGGAATTTATTTGTCTAGAAATTTTCCAAATTTGTCTCTTGAGGTTTTTGAGATATGAGAACACTTATAGATAGCTAAAAAATCAGCAATGAAGGTGATTTAGATTAATTTAGGATTTACAAATTTGAAAATGGGGCCTTCAATTAGCTCATAGTTTCTAGATAAAGAAATTTCTGTTATAAGCACTGCTAAAAAAACTTGTTTTGTGTGTGTGTGTGTTTGAAAATAGGGCCTGTAGTTAGCCTATAATGTTTAGAATATGTTGGAATTACTAAAAACTTGATTTTCTTAATGTAAGTCATTTGCACTGCTAACTTTTTAAGATAACCACAAGAGTCCTAAATTTGGAAATAGGGCTCTTATTTTATTAGCAGATTTTCCATGCAGATTTCAAGTTATGGTGAAGGTGCCAATCGTTCTGTCACTGTTTCTAGACAAGGTCAAATTTCAAAATCCGTGCGGAAAAAAACACTTATGGAACTCCAGCTTTAAATGAAGAGATAAAAACTTTTGCATTGCTAATTTTAAGGACATTTTAATGACAGCGTGTGTGTTTCTAACATAAGTAAAAAAGAACAATTTTAACTATTTACAAAATAAAATTAGATTTTTGAAAGAAACTAGAGAACCAAAGATGTCTTGATTCTTTTTGTTAATGTGTGGAAACAAAGAAGTTTTGACCTCTACATTTTGTAAACTTTTTCTTAATTTTTTAGTTTTCTATTAACCGAGCCTCATTAACCATTGAAAGGTTTTCAGAGCGATCATTTAAACCCTGTTTATGTGATATGTACTACATATTTTTTAGAAATAGTGTGTGCCTCAAGCATCTATAATTAAAAAAATCTTATTACCTTTTTAACTTAATTTCTTTATTCTTTCTACATTTTTTTTCAATCTCCCATTCATATCTTAACTTGGACCAAATACCTTGACACATTTTTATCAGCCTCTGATCCACTATTGGTTGACTTTTGGTTGTTCGATATTCATTTTCAATGATTTTTTTGGCCAGTTTGAATCTTTTCTTCTGGATTAAGCTTATGCTTAGATACAGACGACATCTAGACGCTATGTTTGGTTCACCTACAATATTTGTCAAGTTAGCAACAACGCATTATTAACTCTCCCCTGGCCTTTAACAACTAATCAAGCATAAAAATAATCTTTTGTTTTATACCTCCATCAAAAACATGATTTTAGTAACTGTCTGCAGATAACTAACGCATGGCTTTTTTGGTTACCGATGCAAATTTTTTTTTTTTTTATCACTGGTGCAAAAAAAGATTTCTCTCTGTTTTTTACCCAAAATTAAAGAGAAATAGGGGAATATAGTAATATTGAAAAACTATAATTATTCTTGCCTAAAAATATCAAACTGTCAAAGATTAAAATGTCGCAACAATGAACGTCACCGAGTAAAAAGGCACATCGCTTTGGAAACCGCATTGTTATTTCATTTACCAGCCGCCTTGATTTATAGTGTAAAGATGCTGTGTTGTGGGAAGTGCTCTTCATTTGAGATTTTTAAAAGTATTTTCCTGTTTCTTTGGATTTTTTGTTAAAATATTTAAAAAAATAGTGTTAAAAACTCGCGGCTAAACTGTGCTTTTTTTACTCGCGTTTTTAAATACCTCGCTGCGCTCGTTATTTAAACTAACACTTGTGAAAAAAAGCACTATTTTAGCCACTAGTTGTTAAAACTACTATTTTTTAATTAAAAATGTCCAAGTTTAATTTTATTTACTGTGTTTATGTTTGGCAACATAAAAGCCAAATTTTTAGTGGTGGTTTTCAAAATGGCTTGTAATAGGTATACTTCTAGGTTAATACTATAAAAAGAAGACTCACCTAATTTTAAAGCCAGTTTAAACTGATGAATGCTTATTTTACCAGCAGTGTCAGCACATTTTTCAAAATAATCCCCAAGGGCTGAAAAGGCTCCACCCAGAGTGGACAGCCAGGATAAGGCATGGTCCAATTCACATCTCTCCCTAATTTGATGGTACATTCTACTGTTCCTACAAGAATATCATCATTATTCTAAAAAAAATATAAGTAAGTAGGTATGAATGTTTATTTAATAAAATTATAAAATGTTAATGTCTTACCAATTATAATCAATTAAATCGACCCTAGTAGGACAAAGAATAAATAATTCAGGCGTTTTTGTTAACTGTTTCATGTTCCACATGAAGTTTATGCGATAAAAATTACTTATAGACAACTCCTTAAGTAAATAATGTACAAAGACACAGTCAAGTCGCCATCGTTTTTTTCTCCTTGATTTAAGTAAATGTTGATCTAAAACTAGAAATAAGAATATCTAAGAAGTTATTCTTAAAAGAATACAGACCATGAAATAGTAGATTGCAAAATAACACTTTGAAATTTTAATTGAGACAAATTTTGTGAGTAGGCCAAAGTAGGTAGGTAGGTACCTACATACCTCAGCCCAGAGATATTTAGAAAATAGGGAAATTTTGAACACTTCAAATTTTGACAAATTTGACAGCCGCTGTGGTAGTGTTTAACAACCATCGATTTTACCAGGCTTTAGTTTACAAAATAAGTGTTTTATATGTTGGAAGCTGGTAATATTTTACTATTTTTAAAATTAATTGTGCCAAAATTCTCCAGAAAAATAACCACAACGAAATGAATTCGAAGCTTATGGCAGTGGTAGTGGTTAATTACCACAACACAGAATGACGTTTAGCTATTGCGAACACGCATTACTTACCACAACCACTATGAAGTGGCAAATAAGCGTTCCAAAATATCCCTTAATACCAACATTTTTTAATTTTGTGGGAAATATGGCCAACTAATTATTACACTGTTATTTAGCAATGACCCTTACCTGTGTTATCTAAATTTATTAGTTTATCGGAATCCAACTTGAGAGAAGCATATTTATAGCCATCAAAACTCAAAACTTTCAGGATCATCTCCATTAGATTGATCGCAAGTTTCGATAAAACGGGCCTTAAATTATTATGACATGTATTCCGATTGAAAAATCATGTAATTGGAAATTTAATTAACTAGTTTAAATTGTAAGTGCAGTAAAATTTTAAATTGTACAAAAACTACTAATCACAAAGTACTTTTTGAACCGGTGTTATGACATCAATCAGCTGTTTTTCAAACTGTCAAAATCACCTGTTTTAAATTGTCCTATATTTTCAACCAGGCCGGAAATACCGTCCATCCTGCAACAACCACCGGTTTTCGTTAATAGATGTCAGCACTATCAAACTCGCTGGCGATGGCGATTCGCAGAAGAGGACGCAAAAACGAAAATGGCTGCCGAGGATCGATAACAGTGTTGGTGTATTTTTCTTCAATTTTCACAAGTTTTTCGCGAAAATTTTAGTAAAAAAACTGATCAAAAATAAACTAGATGTTAACGTTTTCTTTTTGCATTGGTGTGTGTTGGTTTTTTGCTATTTTTTAGCTTTAAAATTTGTAAAAACTGGTTAATATTGTGTGTGAATTTTTGGCAGAGGTAAGTTGATTGTAAAGGGATTTTCCAATTTTTTCGATTGTTTCTTTATTGTTAACAAATTCATTCATTAATTATGACAGCGCCAACTCCGTCTTAAATATAAAGCTAATTAATTAATCCCAAATGGCTGATGATTTGATTGATCTGTCTAATTAAAATGTATACAAACTTCTTAGAGGGGGGTGAGGAAAGGTTAATTATTTTGACAAATGTTTATTACCTTATAGTAATGACCCATTAATTTTAATTTTATTTTTTATGGGCTCTTTTTACAGCGTTTTCCTTTTATTTAGAATAATTTGTTATTCTTGCCAACACATTTTGCTGGACAGAGTTCTAGTGAGTCACATTTATGGTAGGGCATGATAGTTATTTAATGACTAAAATATTGGTACTTATGCAGTATACGGTTTTCTGCCATTTTTGATTTTTTATGAAAAATTCTTTATGGGGGCACCCACTAGGGTCCCTAACTTTTCACTAAAACAACCCGATCCAACACAGCCCAACCCAATCTATTCCAACCCAACCCAAAACAATAAAAAAAAAACACATTACAATCCCCCCGTTTTCCTTTTTTCTCTTTAAGCTGTAAATTTTTCATATCTTTCAGTCACATTTTTTAGTTTTCTTTCCAAAATGTCAATTTATACAAATGAAAAACCTACTTTTTTCAAGTTTTGACTGTTTTTTTTTGCATTTAAAAAAAGTACTGCCAAAAAATAACTTTCTCTGAAAAATATTTAAGGGTGTTGAGGAGAAAAAGCAGTATTAAAAAAGTATTTTAGAGAGAGAGATGAAGATAATTTACTGCCCTTGTTAATGCCATTTTTTGATAAAAAGGTTTTTCTCGTTTTAATAAGACTTGTTGGTTTTAGTGTAGTAATGGTTATGGTCAAGCCATGATGTTAATTTAAGGCTTAAAACGTTTTTGATTAAGCAATTTTTACTATGTTTTTCACATTTTTTTGCCATGATATTGCTCACATTTTAAAGCTTCTTTCCAAACTTTCGATTTCCTGAATAAAACATTCAGATTTTTCAAGTTTCAACTGTTTTTTAGGCATTCAAATAAAGTACTGCCATAAAACATTTTTTCTCTGTTAAAATAAAAAATATTTAGATGGAGAGATAATTTAGTGACATGCAAAAATATTTAAAGTTGTTGAAGAGAGACAGCAGGCTATAAAAAGTATTTTAGAGAAAGATAGACATAATTTAAGGCAATTGTTTACTAAAAATTTCTTTTATTGGTAATTCTATGCCATACAGGACCTAGCGACTGTTACACTATTTTGCAATGAGTTTGTGTAGGAGTAATGTTATACACAACTTTAAGTTCACACATGTTAAACTAAAGAAATATTCAACTTTCAGTATTAGTTACTACTTCGTGGACAATATTTAAAATAAAATTTAAAGTTATAAAATCATAGTTCCAGTGGTCATCTGTCTGTCATATTGAGTGGTGTCATGCAAATGATTTTATTTTTATCCAGAAAACAGCAAAAATTGTAATTTTTCAAAGCGTAAATCGTAATAAAAATCATATGCATGACACCACTCAAGACGACAGACAGATGACATAACAGAAATTTTTAGTAAAAATTTGCCTTAAATTATGGCCATCTTTCTCCAAAATACTTTTTTGTAGCCTGCTGTCTCTCTTCAACAACCTTAAATTTTTTTGCATGTCATGAAATTGTTTCTCCATCTACCTCTCAAATTCTGCACTCTCTCTCTAAATATTTTTCATTTTAACAGAGAAAAATTTTTTTTTGGCAGCACTTTTTTTGAATGCTTAAAAAACAGTAAAAACTTGGAAAATTTGAATGTTTTATTCTCGAAATCGAAACTTTAAAATGTGGGCAATATCATGGCATAAAAATGTGAAAAACAGTAAAAAATTAAAAACGTTACCCCTTAAATTAGTCTAAAATATTTTAAACCTTATATTACCATCATGGCTTGACTATAAGTTTCCAGAAAAAGGACAACATAAAGTGTTAAAAACAAAAATACATTGATTTTATAGGCATCATGAAAAATTTACTTACCTTGCAGATCTTTCTTTCTTGGGATTTGGCCAGCTTCCTGCTATTCCATCACAACAAATAGAGCAATGACAGTTCTGTGAAAAGTGCATACATCACTAAAAGCCCCCCATAAAGCATAAGGGGATCAAAGAAATATAAATGTTTAATTGAAAGTGAAAGAATTTTAAATGTCTTAAAAAAACTAATGCAATTTTAAACATAAACATTTTAGATAACATTCACTCTTGCCCCATTCATCCATAAATTTAATTAGGTTTTCAACTGTAGGTAATACTTATCCCAACAATGGGGTAAGTGAGACCTATCAACATGTTTAAAAAAAAATATATTTTAAGCATTGAAATCTAAGTAAACACTCCCATGTTCAACTCAATCACTATTTACTTATTTTTGTAGATTGGTAATATCAACTATCAAATTTTCTGGGTCCCTCTTACCCGAGGGGCTAACAACTGACCCAAAACTTGTACGTGTATTGCCAGGAATGCCATGTAAGTCTGGTACTAATGCCAAGGAATTTGTATGTGTATATGGATAATGTCAACTAAGGCCATGAGTGGTTTCCCCCTTGCTGTTACCCCACTTCACCATAACTAAAAATTGTTTATAGAAAATATAAGAAATATCCATAAATATTTTTTCACAAAAGGTTGATTAACTGAGGTAAGGATTTTGTATGGTTTTTTTAGACATTGCTTTGCAAATTTAAAATAAGTTATTGTATCTATTGAGACCTTAATATTTTCTAGTAACACATTACTACATAAAACATTTATAACAAAAAATCTAATTACATAGATATTATGCTTCATGGTAGATAGGTTTCTAAATGGCAAATTAATGGAATGGAATTATTAAACAGCAACACTCATCTTTATACAAATTTTTTACTAGCCTCTAGTAATCACGTGAATTCCTACTGTCTAAAACAGAAGTTTGAACTTGAGCTCTAATATCTACTCAATTATAGAAAATCAAAACACAGTAAAAGTGTGGGCCAAACTCATTTAGGTAATTTAGGAACTATCAGGAGGTAATACCATTTACTAATTTATTCCCAGCCAAGTGTACAAGTATTCCCGTCAGTAAAAAGCCTCTCAGTTCTGAGGGGCCTTGCATTCCATGATCACTGACAGGACAAATCTTAAATAATTAATTTTTTTATCTCATTTTTCTCTCTTTTAAAGATATTCCAGAATGACCACATATTAATGCATTATGTAGAGGGTTTGTCAGAATTTAAAAGTAAAGTCAAATTAATTTTTTAATTAGGATCCAAGATATAACAAAAAATTGGTGATAACTGATGGAACATGAAAAACGGGCAGAGAAAAATCATGGACGTTAAAGTGCTCTTCTTAATCTAAAAGTAGTTTTAAATTAATTTTCTTTGGCCTTCTACAACTTTTTTATTTGTAAAGATAGAGATTTTCATTAAAAACATTTTTTGAAGATTTTTTAAAGACAAATCTACCTGTTTCAGCGATTTTCTCTTAAAGCCTTTAGTTCCCGAGATATCACACAAAGTTATATTTCTTTAAATTGAATACCCCCAATTTTTCTAAAAAATCAGTTTTCTAATAAAATTTCCTGTCGAATGATGTGCCATACACCTATTTTTATCAACTAGTTTAAAAGATATTTGCATATTTTGATAATTACCATAGTAGGCGCTGTGCGCGCCCTTAATGTGTAAATAAAATTTTATTGTTTTTTTTTTCATACAAAATCAAGTTGGCTACAGGGGAGGGGACACAGCAACCTCGAACTTTAACTTCTAGTTACCAACCCTAAAATAATAAACAAAAATAAAATTATTAAGTTTTTATTTAAAATTTTTATTAATTAAACTATGTAACACCTAAAATCTACATCTAACAATTTTCTTTAATTCTAAAACAAATGCTCAAATTGATGGCTGTTTTCTTGTAAACATATCCTACATGTTCTCTTGACGCTATTTTCTGCGTTAAGAAGTTCTACCGCACGAAGCTGCCTGAATGCAGTATGAAGTGTCTCTTCCAATTCCCTTCTAGTAGTTGAGCGATTTTGAAATACAAGTTCTTTGACTCTCCCCCACAAAAAGAAATCGCAAGGGGTCAGGTCTGGAGAGCTGGGGGGACAATATATAGGACCTTTATTTCCTATCCAGTTTTTGGCAAACATGATATTTAGCAAATTAGTAATGTCTTGTGCATTGTGAGGAGGTGCACCGTCATGTTGAAAGTATAGCTCATTATTTTGCTGAAGTAGCAAATTGTCGATAAACGGAATCACCTGCTCTTCCAAAATTTGCTGGTATCTTGTGGCATTTAAATTTCTATCAAACATATATGGCCCAATAATTTGTCCTCTGTAGATGCCTACCCATACCTTAAAAGTGAACCTTCCCTGATTCGCTTGTTCCACCATAATATGGGGATTTTGCTGTTTCCAGTAATAGCAGTTATATCTGGTGAATATTCCATCACTAGAAATCGTTGCCTCATCTGTCCAAATAACTTTTCTGGCAAAATCAGGGTCTTCTTGGCTTTTATTTAGGTACCACCTGCAAAATACATGCCTTCTTTCCGGATATCTCTGGAAATATAGATTTAACGCCATCTGTCGATTTTCGTTACTTTCAATATAACATTTTATCATGTCGTACTTTTCAAAGTTTTCAAACATTTTTATATCTTGATGAAGACGCCACTTTTCACACTTGGATTCGTTTATCATGGCAATTGTTTTTATTTGATCATAGCTACCTAGATAGATACCATAAAACTGCATAGATCAGAGTGATGCCTACGATATTTTAATAGGCCTTCCATCTACTCGCGTTTCAGTGAGCCTTAAACATATGTGGCGGCCATTTTGACAATTAACTAATGTAATAACTGTCAACAGTGTCAAAAATGGCGGCGGCATACATGTAAAAGGGTACTAAAACGGAAGGTGTTGGTTGGCCTCCATGTCAGAGGTATTGGTCAGAATTAAACACAGCTATGGTACTATGGTAATTATTAAAAACTGCGGATACCTGTTTAACTACTTAATAAAAATAGGTGTATGACACATCGTTTAACAGGAAATTTTATTACAAAACTAATTTTTTAAAAATAATTGGGGTATTCCATTTAAAAAAATGTAACTTTGTGTTATATCTTGTGAACTAAAGGCTTTAAGGCAAAATCGGTGAAACAGTTAGATTTGTCCTTAAAAAATCTTCAAAAAATGTTTTTAATGAAAATCTCTATCTTTACAAATAAAAAAGTTGTAGAGGGTTTTTAGAAACTCACATTTTTGAGAATCACCCTGTAGCTCAGAAATGCTTTGACATATCGCAATGCGGTTTTTAGTTTTCGACTTCTCTTGAAAATCAACACCGTAACATGTATATTAGTTTTGGGCTAACTATGCTGCAAAAGCCCAAAGCTATAGAGGCCCCTCGAATTTGGAACACCTTATACAGGGTGATCGGTCATAAGTGTTTCCTGAGATAACTTTTTTCTAATAGCCGCAGAAGAACCAAACAAAAACTGGGTGAAAGGGTATTTTATAGGGACCTCATAAACACTAATAAAAATTATTCAGTTCAAATACAAAACAGGGTGTGCCAAAAACTTATTTCTTTTCTTATGAAATACCCTATATATTTTGACAGTGTAGAATTCTCCAGAAAATTAGCTTTTTCAAAACACTGTATAGTATAGGTCTGCATGCAACCGTTTTTGAGATATTCCAATTTGAATTAGATATTAAAATTAACTTGTATTATTGTATTATAATAAAACCTAAGTAATTTATGACGCCCTGCGTAAGTTCTAGTTTGGCAGCTTTTTGATTGTTGTGATTATGCATATAAGAAAAAAAAACTTTACCCAGTTTTTGTTTGGTTCTTCTGTGGCTGTTAGAAAAAAAATTATCCCAGGGAACACTTATAACCGAACACCATGTACACATTTACTGATACCCCAGACACCTGTTTAGTGGTTATAGTTATTTAAATACAAAAATCGAAGAAATGCCAAAAACCTTTATTGCATGTGGAATTGCCCATTAACCAAACTTTGTACAAATATTTCTATTTTCACCTAGTATTTTCAGGTATTTCCAATTAATTACCCAGGTATTCTCAAGAATTCTTATAGGTATTTCCCAAGTATTCCCAGGTATTCCCCTATTAATCAGTAAAGGGCTTTTCATTGGCCAAAATATTCCCATTTTCCCAAGTATTACCCATGTATTATTTTTGTCAGTGAAGAGCCCATTATAATCAAGTAAAGGGAAATGCTAAAATATAATGAATCACCCTGCAAGTAAATTAAAAAAAAAGTATATCCACAGGTAAGTAACTGCTAATACATACACATAAGTCAGGCACTTTTTATGGTAATAACCTATTTTATCTTAAAGCTTATCCATTCTGTTTGTGCTTAATTGCTTGAGTAAACTATACTTTCACCCAACCATAAAACAAATACAATCCTGATTTTTTTAATAACAATGTTACATATGTGGCACAATTGCATACCCCCTTACCCCCCTTATATTAATTCATCTTTATTTATATTTTTCTGAGGTTTTCCTTTTTGTTTAGAAATAACAGGTCATAATCCAGCAATTCATCTTTCATTTCACACCCCCAATCCTTATCAGGTGGTATATAGCCATAACAGTCATAACACTACATACTCTAACATATTTATAAAGTATGGACATCATGGTATGGACTATTTATCGTTACATTTTTCTATTTTTGTTTCTTGTAACACAACTTTGGCCCATATACCAGAACATAAGGACTAATGTATAATGGTTCAGACTTGCCTCCATTTCACCAAAGTTTACACCTAGGCTTCAAATTAGATTTTTCATTAATTTTTTGTAAACTTGTGTAGGAACAATAACACTTTTGACTAAAAATCAAGGTGAATGATTTATGGCCAGTTGCAGTGACATATTTAATTATTCTTTAAGCTTAGTTTCAAGGGGTTTCTTAAAAATTGTGTTTCTTAACTTTATCTGAACTAAAAGAAATCCTTATAATTTATTGTCCTTGAACTTATCAGACTGTTCCATCTTATTCTATTTAGTTAAACTTTGGCTTGTGTTTCCCCTACACTTTCTTGATCCCCCTGGATTTATATCCTGAAAATATGTTATGATTCCTAGTTTCTTCTCCACCATTTATTCGTTGCACAGTAGGTCGGCAGCAGGTGTTGCACAGTGTCATACAAATTCCTAATTTTAATTTGTCCGAAAATAAATCGCCCGAGACGTTAATTCGGGTTTCTTTTTAGTGTTTTGGATGGGTATTAATGTTTTTTTTTATTACTGCTTTAAATATAAAATTTTTACATATGTTGATAACTCAGTGGGCCAGTCCACATCAAACCTACAAAACGAAATGAAATGCCAAGTATTCTCTATGAATTAATTATTGCCATTAATTACTCAATTACTAAGTATTCAGTAGCGAGCGAAAACGTTTTTAACGCGATTTTTTATTCTCGAAGGTAGTATGTAAAGGCTAGTTGAAACAGTGACAATTTCAAAACGAATCCAAACCAATTTCCAGTCCTCTATGAAAACTTTGTAAATGAGTGTTTGGGTGTTGCACAGTGGGTAAGTTTTTGGAGAAGGTAGGTACTCTTCAGGCAAAATCGACAGTAAATAATAGAAACTAAGACTTCCGTAACAGTTATATTGAAAAATATTTTTTGGAACGCAATGAAATGTCACTTTTGGGGGGATTCAAAATAGGTATGAATTTATTTAACTAAACAAAAGTAGACCAATTCTTTTCAATTTAAATTCATTTGATAGTTGGCAAATCATTGACAACAAATAATTTTGACAGTGCAGTATAAGAAACTGTAAAAATATTTGCGAGTATAACTTTGTATTGATTTATTGTCCAATGAAAATAAAAATGCAAGAAAAATGGAAAGAGATTATGCATTTGCCCAACTGGGAAATTAAGGATAATTTAATTTAAATAATATTATATATTATTATTATTATTTTAAGAAAATGAGTAACAAAAAGATAGATCCATAAGATTTTTCATATTTTACCTAATACCAACATTTTTAATATCTACCTAACTGTTTTTTTTTGTCAAAACTTGAAATATTTTACTAACAAAAAAACATCTCCCAAACTGTCTGAGGAAATTATAAAAAGAGACAACAAACTATCAGTCCATTTCATAAAATCGGTTTTACATGCAAATATGACAAAAACTAGAAAGAGAAGGTAAAACAATAAATGTTATGTGTAAAGAGCCTCTAGACACCCCTTTCCAGTCACACGGCGACAACGACATCATTGACCACTGTGCAACGCCCAAACCCTTATTGACCGCGGATAAGTGGCGTTAACAGTTCATAATGGGATTAGGACAAATGTTGGGCTTACTGCCTACCTATTGTTTGATCAGATTTTTGCTCCCTTTGGCCTCCACATAAGAAGGGGCAAATAAGTAGAGACTTTTTGCACTTCTTATAAAAAATCTCTCTTGAGTGACTATGGGCAAGTAGACGTAGTGTACAGGGTGTTTCAAATTCCATGCTCAGCATGGAGATCTCCCAAACGGTAGGAGATACGAAAAGGTTTAAGTTAGGGCAAAGTTGCCCAAACTAAAAAAAAATACAAACGAAATCTTTATTTTTAGTTTTAATATTTTGCGCCCTTATTCTTAAATCTGGCAAAAAACGCTTAAAACTTTCTAGAAGTACTTTTTTTAAATCTACCAAGTGAGAGGTTTGTTTTTAAGACTTGACATTTGTGACAGGAGCACTGTCAAGTTCATTTTTTCTTTTTGCCGTTTGGTTCATGAATGATAACAGATAATATTTTGCAACTTTATTTTGACAAGTCACCTGACGTTTTGGTCTTATTGATCATCATCAGCCCAAATTTGATTTTTGTTTTTAACTTACTGAGGATATTTTGGAAACCGGATTTCAGTACTTTTTTAACATTTTAAAAATGACAGTTTTTTTGACATTTTGTTATAACAAAATAACTTTACCTAATGTTTTAAAAATACTCTTTTTTTCTTTGTTTCCGAATCTTTGAATTTGGGCTGATGATGGTCAGTTAACTCAAATCGTCAGGTACTTATCAAAATGAGGTTGTAAAATATCTATCATTCTTTATGAACCCAACATGTGTCCATAAGAAAAAATGAACTTGACGGTGCTCCTGTCACACTGAAATGTCAAATCTTGAAAACGGACCTCTCATTAGGTAGATCTTAAAAAAGTGCCTGTAGAAAGTTTTAAGCGTTTTTTGACAGGTTTAAGAATAAGGGCGGCAGAAAAATAAAAACTACAAATACAGATTTCGGTTTTTTTCGCTTATCTCCGGAACTACCCGGAATTTAAAAACTTTGTTTTTGGTTTTGAGCATAGCGTCAAATTGCGCAACTTTGCCCTAATTTAAAACTTTTTGTATCTCCTACCGTTTAAGAGATCCCCATGGTGAGCATCGAATTTGGAACACCCTGTATACCGACTTCTCGAAGGCGTTTGATCGTATATGTAATGTAATTCTTCAAAAAAGCTTGACAAAATAGGTTTTATCAACTTTTTGCTTCCTTTCGACCACAATCTGTTTTTACAAGGTCTTTGAATCTAATTCTACATTATCCCATCTCCAGCCCTAACTTTAAGCTATCCCAGTCACCGGGAAAATATCCTACCATCTTCCAAACTGAGGAGTGTCTCAACCAGAGACTCAAAAGAAAATACATCTTTATACTCTCAGACAGTCAAGCGGCCTTAAAAGCCCTAAACACAAATGTGCGTCGAAGCTAGTTTGGGAATGCAAACAAACCCTAAAAACGCTCGCAACACGCAGCCAGGTAACCTTGATGTGGGTGCCCGGAGAGCGATGCATAACGGACAACGAAGAAGCAGATACCCTCGCAAAACAAGGTGTTGAAACGCCATACTATGGCCCAGAGCCCTACTGTGGACCCATGAACAGCCACGTTCTAGAAGAACTCAACAATTGGCAAAAGGACCAATTGTCAAAACACTGGAGACACACTCCAGGACTAAGATAGGCAAAAAGGTTCATCACCACATCAAAAAAAGAGCAGAAAAGCTCATAAACATGAACAGAAAAGACATCAGACTAGTCGTTGGACTGCTCACCAGACACTAAAGGTAATAGGAAGAGCAGAAGACAACCACTGCAGATTTTACGAAACCGCAACAGCGATCCGCAGAACACCTACTCTGTGAATGCTTCGCCCAACTCTGGAAGAGACTTAAGCACCTCGAGGGGGTCATCTACCCAAGAAGTGAGGCAACTATCCCCCAGAAAAATATCTTCCTTTGGAAGAAGCCTTACATTACTGGACACGAACTAAGATGAAGAATCATGCCCAAAATTTCTGCCAAGGAAGCAGTGCCGTGCTGCTAAAATAGACAAAACGACTCCCCCTGCAATCTACAACCGGCGCGGCGTACCCCTAGGGTCACATTTGGGAGCAGTTTTATTTGACATATTTATTGATAAGTTTTTGCTGCCTCAAAATAGAATCAATTGAAAATTGTTTGGCGTTTCAGGGTCAAATAAATATATTAGCAGAATGGTGTACAAACAATAACCTTCCTTTAAATGTGGCTAAATCTAAAGTGTTAAATTTCACACGAAAAATTAATCCTATTATTTATGATTATTCATTTAATGGCACTTTGTTGGAAAGAGTAGAAAGTGCTAAGGATCTGGGAGTTGTTTTTGATCCGAAACTAAACTTTATAAATCACATCAATTTAACAGTTTCATCAGCTGCAAAAACGCTAGGTTTTATAACTAGAAACACAAAGTCCTTTACATTAATTGATGAGCTAAAATTACTTCATTTTGCGCTGATTAGGTCCAGGCAACACCATTCTCAACTAAAAAGCCTGTTAACTCCTACCGCCTCAGTGCCCTTTAGCCTATTGCGGCTGTCATTTTTATAACCAAATTGACAAGTAAAACATGGATTTTCTGTCAGTTTGGTGTCAATATGGCACCGATCATAGGCCAAAGGATACTAAAACGAAAATGAGTTAACTGGCTTTTTAGTTGAGACCGGTGTTGGTCCAGGTTGGAATAAGCGTGTGTTGTTTGAGATCCTTTTTAAGCTAATCATAAAAAATCTTTCGAAGTTGTCCAAAGATGGTTTTTAAAATTATTGTCGTAGCCTCGAGAGATTTAACATCTCGTAATTTTTGTGTACAAATTAGTAAGTTACTTTAATTCACTGCCCATTTTTGCTATCAAAAATAAACTTAAAAATACCATATACTAGAACAAACTATGTGGAAACTTTATACTGTGAGAGATCCCTGTCCAACCTGATTCTTCAGTGTCTTGAACAGAGTGTGCAGAAAGCGTAATGAAGTTTCACATAGAGTAGATCCAATAAACCGTTTTTCCATAAGACGTAATGCTCACCCTAATCAAAAGTTTGGCAAAGTGGAAAAAGACTTAGATTAAGCAAAAAGTAAAAAGATTTTTTTTTTAATTTATTTACGGCAATTTAAATACAATAGTCATTACAAGGATAAATTTTCCGGAAGAGACAAACAGTCCTTAGGACTCAAAAATAATGTAACATATCAATGAATAAGTCTTACAACACTAAAGTTATATTATTACTAATTGTACTTATTATTTGTAGAAAGAGTTTTCTTAAGTTTAGACTTAAAAATATTCATGGAATCACTAAAAAGTTCAATATTAGCGCCTAGTTTATTTGCAGTTCTACCAATTCTCTCGGTAGGAGCACCCTGGTCATGTGTAGTTCTGTGGAAATCTATGTGAAATGTTCTATAATTTCTAGTATTAACTTGAGGTACAGAAAAAGATATTTTAGCAAAGTGATTTTTTTATAGAGTAATGAATCGGGGAAAAACAAGCATTTTGCCGAAATTTTAACAATAAACTCAAAATTCGCAATTAAACGTAGAAATGTCCTCTACCTATCTCTGTCGCACCCGGGTCAGTCCATATCAAGTCAACCAGGGTATTTTACCACACCATCTCCGATGTTGATGATTTTTAGTATACATGTTTTTCCTACCAAAAAACTGGAAAATCCAAAATTTCAGACTTTTTTGACCAGTTGTTTATTTTGAATTAATTTTTGAAAATCGAAAAAGTCACTTATTTGTCCTTAACATGTGCGCACAAAATTAGGAATATCCAAAGAACCACTTATAATAGAAAAGTAGGTGAAGGTTCATTTTAAAGCTCTTATAAAGACCTTTCATATGAGAATATTGCATAACATATATTGAAAAAAAAAAAATAAAAAAAAAAAATTTTGATTTTTTTTTTTTAAATTTCAAAAAGGCCATTTTTAATTTTTTTCAAAAAATTATATTATTTTCTTTAAAGTGTTATTAAACTATTCACAAAATTTTGAGATGGACAAATCATGGGTTCAATGTGAAAAAATTTATTAAAAATGTCACATGCATGAAAAATCGCCTATAAATAGACAATGCATTTTGGTAATTAGAAGAATATAATGGGGTTTAAAGCGATATTATAAAAATATTTAACAATATTTTATTTAATAAAAAATTATATCCTACGTTTCATTCTGTATCAGTAATCAGATTAACATTGCCCCCCATTGTAATATTTACTTACAAAACCTCTTTTCCACCGGAGACGTACTATTGGATGTTCCAATTCTTAGGAAAATATGCCTGTATAAACCTGCCAATACTTTTGTGAAATACTGCCTGTTTATTCCTGTTTAACATTAAGGACACACCTCTTTCATTTTATTGGTCTGTTTAGGTACATTGTGGGGATTTGCTGACATGAAAATTCCTGCATAAATTGATTTTAAATTTTTGGCAAGTATCTTCCTGATACAGCTCCAAATAATCGATACATAATAGTTCGACTGAAGGTTTATCAGAAGTCATCTCTGTGTAATTTTAAAAGTTTCAACTATGGGTGAGGCAAGTGGATGGACTAAATATAAAGTAAAGTGCTGTGATCCACTAGAGTTAAAAATCAAGCATTTTGGGAAATTAAGAAATGTGACCAAGTGGATGTGCAGTTACAAAAATGTCAAAATGGGAATGAAAATCTGTGATGGTTGTAGACTAAAGCTTTCAAAGGAGTTTAAGGCATCTGAAGAAGATGAGGCAGGGTAAGTAACAAATAGTATTTTTTAATATAAAATTAATAAACTAAACCAATTGCGTCAAGTACGGAGTGGAAAAATCTCATGGCATTATTTTGCATGGCATTTTGAGAATACAGACATTATGTACAAATTTCTTGGCATTATGTACACATTTTGGGTCAGCTGTTACCCCCTTTTTAAGTTCTTATAAAAAACTAACTTTTTAAATTTTTTTAGACCCAGTCAAGTTCCAGAAAATGATCCAGATTTTCAAGATCCTGCTGAATCATTTACTCTTTTAAACAAGTCATTGGAGCTTCTTGGTGTGTCGCCGATTAAAAGAAAAAATGTATACAAAGAAAAAATTGATATTGTACAGCATACAATTGCGAAAGCATTTACAAAGGAATCAGATTCAACGCTAGTAAAGGAATGCCAGAGTGACGAAAGTGAAATGATTAAGCAGTTAAAGGACAAATTTTTAAAAATCGAAAAGAGGAGTGAGAAAATACTAGTTTTATCATGTTTACCTCAAAGTTGGAGTAGAAAGAAGATTGAAGAAGAATTTGGAGTTTCTCAATATTTGGCCAGAGCTGTAAAACAGTTAGTTAAGGACAATGGGATATTATGTTCTCCTAACCCCAAACCGGGAAAGACCCTTAGTGATAGAGTGGCCCAAATAGTGGTAGATTTTTACCAAAGGGATGACATTAGCAGGACCATGCCAGGTAAAAAAGATTATGTTGTTATCAGAAAATATGGAGCTGAAAAAGAATATGTACAAAAAAAATTAGTCTTAGCTAATTTAAAAAACTGAGTACCCCAATGAAAAAATTGGGTTTTCAAAATTTTGTGAACTGCGACCCAAAAACTGTATACTGGCAGGAAAAAGTGGGACTCATACTGTATGTGTATGTACTATACATCAAAATATAAAACTAATGCTCAATGGCTCCAAATTAAATATGCTATATGATGAAAATAACAGGCCTCTTGCAATATCTTATTATGATTGCCTTTATAAACTAATGTGTAATCCACCTTCAGTGGACTGTTTTTTAAGCAATAGATGCAAGCAATGTCCTGGAGTAGAACAGTTTAAAAATACGTTAATAGAAAAATTTGAGGAAGAATTAATTGATGAGGTCTCATTTAAAAAGTGGGTCTCAGTAGATAGGTGTACTATGGAAACCGTTGTTAAGAAAAGTGATGATTTTGTCCAGGAATTTACTGATGATCTTGTAAAACTTAAATCACATTCTTTTATTGCAAAAATGCAAAAAGATAGATACAATGAAATAAAAATTAACCTTAAACCTGGAGAGTCTTTGATCACTTGCGACTTTGCGGAAAATTATTCCTTTGTTATGCAAGATGAAGTCCAGTCTTATCATTGGAATAACAGCCAGGCAACCCTCCACCCTTTTGCCATTTATTTTCTAAGTGATGGTAAACTGCACAACCTGAATTATGTGTTTATTTCGGAAAGCTTGACACATAATACAATTGCATTTCATTTATTTTTAAAAAAATTAATGCCTGATTTAAAAATCAAAATACCAGGACTTAACAAAATTTTTTATTTTTCGGATGGATGTGCTGCGCAGTACAAAAACAAAAAGAATTTTCTGAATATATGCCTGCATAAAAAAGATTTTGGTGTTGAAGCAGAGTGGCATTATTTTGCCACCTCGCATGGCAAAAGTGCCTGCGATGGCTTGGGAGGAACTGTTAAAAGACTTGCTGCCAAAGCCAGTTTGCAGAGGCCCTATGACAATCAAATAATGACACCTCTACAATTGTTTACTTGGTGTGAAGAAAACATATCTGGCATTGATTTTAAATATTGCACAGAAGCCGATTATACAAATCATGAAATAATTTTGAATAAAAGATTTGCGGAAGTCTTAACAATACCGGGGACACAAAAAATTCATGCTGTAATTCCTCTTACAGAAAGCACGTTTTTGGCAAAACAGTTTTCTACATGCTTAGAGGTCGAAACACATAATCTTTTTAAAGGTGGAAGCATTATTTTGCAAAATATCGAGTCAGGGTTTGTCACTGTAGAATATGACAGTGCTTGGTGGCTGGCTTGTGTCTTGGGGAAAAATAATGAGAGCGGAGAACTGAAAGTAAGCTTTCTTCATCCACGAGGACCTGCCTCATCATTTTTTTACCCAACACCTCAAGATATTTTAATTATTAAACCAGAAAGTCTTATAAAAAAAGTTGAACCCAACACTGCTACTGGCAGAACGTACAATGTCAGCAAAAAAGAAATGTCAGATTCATCAGAAATTCTTAAAAGAAAGTTAAAAAAATTAAATTAAGGTATATAGTTAGTCTTAGTGTTTTCTGTCTAATTTTTATCAACGAAGTAGAAAAGTTTGTTTATTTCTTTTGCGAGTTTAAAATAAAATAATTTGTAGATAAAGCCTCTGGGTATTTTTTAAAACCTGTATCCATCCAACAAATTTATTTATTTTAATATCCAGTGCACTATTGGTGCTCCTAAAATATGTTTATTTTTTTAAATGCATGATTTTTAATGTACTTAATATTTTTGATATTTTTTTTGACATTGAACCTATCATTTCTCCATCATAAAATTTTGTGGATAATTAAGTAACACTTTGACCAAAATTATATATTTTTTTCAAAAAAATTAAAAATGGCCTTTTTGAATTTTTCAATTTTTTTTTTTTCAATTTTTTATTTTCAATTTTTTTTTTTGTTAAAATTATTTTGTGATATTTCATAAAAAAGAGCTTCAAAATGACTTTAAAATGAGCCATTTATTACTTTCCTAGTGTAAATGGTTCTCGAGATATTGCTAGTTTTGTACATTCTTGTTAAGGTCAAAATGCTGACTTTTTTTATTTTGAAAAATTAAAAAAAAAAAAAACTACGAATCAAAAAAATCTAAAAATTTGCATTTTCAACTTTTATGGTAAGAAGAAAATATATACCAAAAATCATCAAAATTGGAATTGGTCGCGTAAAATTTTTGTGATTTTTTGGTTGATTTGATATGGAATGACCCACCCGTGTAATTACAGATAGCGTCGTCTCTCTCAAATCATATGGTACAACTGTCTCTCTTCAAGCCGATCTGGCCCGATCTTCAGACTGAACTGACAGAGACAATGCCTATCCAATCTGTGCAAGTGTGAAAGAGATAAAAGTACATGACATTGCTTCTAACATTTCGGCGAAATGCTCGTTTCCCCTGATTCAGAAAGAATTACTCTACAAAATAGTCACTTTGTTTAAATTGCATCTTTTTGCACTTTCCCAAAATTTTCATTTTTATTAGCATTACACCTTATGGAAAATCGCTTTGTTTACCTTACAGCCACCATTTTTAAAGGGCCATCACGTGATAAATGGCTGACTTTGACAATTAGTTAGACAGCCCTATTCCAAATTTATCCGGACCAATTTTAATATGGCGGCTGACAATTAAACACAGAAGCTAAATGGAACTGTCATTGTCAGTGTCAAAAAACTGGTCCGTAGCAATTTGGAATGGAGTGTATTTAATGACACACTGTTATAAATTGACGCCAGGTAATCTTCTATCCTTTATTTTTTAAATGGTCAGGTTAGATAAATTTAGGAATTTGTAATTTATTTACCAACTACAAATAATCATTTTTGATTGACTGTAATTAGTATTTATTACATAATTAATCATTTAATGTTTTTTTTTTGGACCGTTACTTATTAGGTAATTTATATTATTTACCTTATTTTTTGTACTATATGTTGCAGTGGGAATTATTCCGTTGGGCAATAAATAAATTTTGATTTTATGCTTTATTATAAAAGTAAGGGGAACATTTTTGGATTATTGCGAACATATTTTTTTATTTGTTTCTGCTTTGATAGAATTAAATGGAAGAGTACTCTTTCTCTTTCAATTAAAAAAAAAAGATGACTTTGTTTTTCTATGGTGTGAAAATAAAATTCATACCAGAGAGCATATAAATCTAAATAGAGAGGACACGTAAGGGTAATATCCGACCAGTAAGCCAATGCGATTCACAGCGAGTTTTTGATTATTAGCTGAATGCGCCAGGATGAACCGGAGTAATATTTATTTAAAATTAAAACGGCAATAATCCTGCGCATTGAATGAATATCGATTTATCACTGGCGTACATACTTATATTTAATGCAATTTTAAATGAACTTGTTGCTAAGGGAGCTGGCAGAAAGAGAAAAAGAAAAACAAACATTTGCAGCAAACCACCCAAACTATGCTTCTGTACCAAATTTTAGTAACCCCGTCATTTCCGAATGTTTGAAAAATACATGATTAGGAGATCAGAATGGGTGAGAAGGTATGTGAAAACTGATGGTCTCACATGATAAATTTCCTTGGATATTCCTTCAATGGTTCTGTTCTCCTAATCCAAAAGAGGCGGTTGTGACGTAACACTGTCAATTCCCATCATGGGAAGTCTTCTCCAAAAGGGAGAGACAAAGACATACACCTGATTATGATTTTTTTTTTAAATTTGACCGCCGAAGACGAAACCTTGCAAAAGAATAATGTTTAATTTTAAATAAATAGTATAGGGGCATATGTCGATAATTTCTATCCCGTCGGATTTTGAATGAAGGAGTTTTGTGACTATGTGGGGTTGATAGCTCTTTAGTCACACAATTAAGTGATACCGGGTGTTTTGTTCGCATCCGCGTAGAAGAAGTTGATATGACGTCATCTATCAAGATGGTGGCCAAAAATCATAAAAGAAACAACTTTCGCAACCGGGGCATGATTATACTCGATTCCATATAACCCAAGAACAGGGATTCTAAAAAAAATCACTTTCAAGGTCATCCGACCTTAAATGACCTTGAAAATTGCAAAAACAAGATTTTGGCCATTTTTTCTTCAAGAAATTTTAATAATTCGAGGTTTTGTCAGTCCAACTTCAAATGTACCTCAAACTATTAGGCACGTATGCCAAATTCGATCCTTAGAGTTTGAAGCTTCATGATCTTGAAAAAAACCAAAGAGGACCAAATTTCGTAAGACAGAAAAGAAGGACCAGTCGAACAATATTGAAAAAAAAATTTTGGTTCAGCTATGACGCGTTTCAATATGGCGGCTGATATATCAAAATGGCGACCTATAACCACATTTTATTTTATCCAATTTGGTAAAAAAGCAAAAATGACAAGGTGGCCATCAATTCTTGTGTCAATTCTTGTTTAATTGTCGCCGCTTACTAAGAGAAAAAAAAGTTTAGTTGATGAATGACCTTGATTGACTTTGAAAATACCATGTACAAGTCAAAAACCAGCTTTTTGTGATATTTTTTTTTCAATTTACCACTACGTAAAAACTTTAAGCGCCGGAGATGAAATTGACATCTTAGCCATAAACAAACACATCATTAAAAATGACCTACATGCCTGTCGTTTTTATTAAGTTTCGGAACTTCTACAGGGATGCGGTGGCACATGAATGTGTGACTAAATAGCTGTTAAATATTCATCCTTGAATTTTATTATGGATGTGAATAAGCAAGTGTAGTCATGCTCTACTGACATAATTAGAATTTTTTTATACTTTTTCGACCGAAATTTTGGAAAATGGCATCTAAAACCACTGGTCCGGTATATGGTAATATATATCTAACTTCTGCTAACTCTCTTATGGGTTATTTAAATTACTTTTTTGACTAGACGTGTGGGTAGACATAAAATTTACAGTTCCGAAACGAATAAAAACGACAGGCATATAGGTCATTTTTACCGGGGTATAGCATAAACATCTGGGACGCCATATCAAAAAAAGGGTAGGGAGGTTTAAAATGAAGTGCTTGTTTATGACTAAGATGTTAATTTCATCTCCGGCGCTTAAAGTTTTTGCGTAGTGGTAATTTGGAAAAAAAAACATTACAAAAAGCTGGTTTTTCACTTGTACACGTTATTTTCAAGGTCAATCAAGGTCAAAAAATCTTAAACTAAACTTTTTTTTTCATAGTAAGCGGCGATAAGTTAACAAGAATTAATGGCCACCTTATCGTTTTTGCTTTTTTACGAAATTGGATAAAATAAAAAGTTGGGTATAGGTCGCCATATTGATATATCAGTCGTCATATTGATACGCGTCATAGCTGAACCAAATTTGTTTTAACAGTATTGTTGGACTTGACCTTCTTATCTTTCTTACCAAATTTGGTCCTTTTCGCTTTAATAGTTGATGAATAGCGCCCTTTAGTATATTATTTTTGCAATATGTTAATTCTACTGGGGTATTTTTCAAGGTCATGAAGCTTCAAACTGCATCAAAGTCTAATGATCGAATTTGACATACGTGCCTAATAGTTTGAGGTAGATTTGAAGTTGGACTGGCAAAATCTCTCTTGTATTTTTGCGATTTTCAAGGTCATTTAAAGTCGGATGACCTTAGAAGTAAATTTTTTGGAATACTCAAACTATGCTTCTGTACCAAATTTTAGTAACCCCGTCATTTCCGAATGTTTGAAAAATACATGATTAGGAGATCAGAATGGGTGAGAAGGTATGTGAAAACTGATGGTCTCACATGATAAATTTCCTTGGATATTCCTTCAATGGTTCTGTTCTCCTAATCCAAAAGAGGCGGTTGTGACGTAACACTGTCAATTCCCATCATGGGAAGTCTTCTCCAAAAGGGAGAGACAAAGACATACACCTGATTATGATTTTTTTTTTAAATTTGACCGCCGAAGACGAAACCTTGCAAAAGAATAATGTTTAATTTTAAATAAATAGTATAGGGGCATATGTCGATAATTTCTATCCCGTCGGATTTTGAATGAAGGAGTTTTGTGACTATGTGGGGTTGATAGCTCTTTAGTCACACAATTAAGTGATACCGGGTGTTTTGTTCGCATCCGCATAAAAGAAACAACTTTCGCAACCGGGGCATGATTATACTCGATTCCATATAACCCAAGAACAGGGATTCTAAAAAAAATCACTTTCAAGGTCATCCGACCTTAAATGACCTTGAAAATTGCAAAAACAAGATTTTGGCCATTTGTTCTTCAAGAAATTTTAATAATTCGAGGTTTTGTCAGTCCAACTTCAAATGTACCTCAAACTATTAGGCACGTATGCCAAATTCGATCCTTAGAGTTTGAAGCTTCATGATCTTGAAAAAAACCAAAGAGGACCAAATTTCGTAAGACAGAAAAGAAGGACCAGTCGAACAATATTGAAAAAAAAAATTTGGTTCAGCTATGACGCGTTTCAATATGGCGGCTGATATATCAAAATGGCGACCTATAACCACATTTTATTTTATCCAATTTGGTAAAAAAGCAAAAATGACAAGGTGGCCATCAATTCTTGTGTCAATTCTTGTTTAATTGTCGCCGCTTACTAAGAGAAAAAAAAGTTTAGTTGATGAATGACCTTGATTGACTTTGAAAATACCATGTACAAGTCAAAAACCAGCTTTTTGTAATATTTTTTTTTCAATTTACCACTACGTAAAAACTTTAAGCGCCGGAGATGAAATTGACATCTTAGCCATAAACAAACACATCATTAAAAATGACCTACATGCCTGTCGTTTTTATTAAGTTTCGGAACTTCTACAGGGATGCGGTGGCACATGAATGTGTGACTAAATAGCTGTTAAATATTCATCCTTGAATTTTATTATGGATGTGAATAAGCAAGTGTAGTCATGCTCTACTGACATAATTAGAATTTTTTTATACTTTTTCGACCGAAATTTTGGAAAATGGCATCTAAAACCACTGGTCCGGTATATGGTAATATATATCTAACTTCTGCTAACTCTCTTATGGGTTATTTAAATTACTTTTTTGACTAGACGTGTGGGTAGACATAAAATTTACAGTTCCGAAACGAATAAAAACGACAGGCATATAGGTCATTTTTACCGGGGTATAGCATAAACATCTGGGACGCCATATCAAAAAAAGGGTAGGGAGGTTTAAAATGAAGTGCTTGTTTATGACTAAGATGTTAATTTCATCTCCGGCGCTTAAAGTTTTTGCGTAGTGGTAATTTGGAAAAAAAAACATTACAAAAAGCTGGTTTTTCACTTGTACACGTTATTTTCAAGGTCAATCAAGGTCAAAAAATCTTAAACTAAACTTTTTTTTTCATAGTAAGCGGCGATAAGTTAACAAGAATTAATGGCCACCTTATCGTTTTTGCTTTTTTACGAAATTGGATAAAATAAAAAGTTGGGTATAGGTCGCCATATTGATATATCAGTCGTCATATTGATACGCGTCATAGCTGAACCAAATTTGTTTTAACAGTATTGTTGGACTTGACCTTCTTATCTTTCTTACCAAATTTGGTCCTTTTCGCTTTAATAGTTGATGAATAGCGCCCTTTAGTATATTATTTTTGCAATATGTTAATTCTACTGGGGTATTTTTCAAGGTCATGAAGCTTCAAACTGCATCAAAGTCTAATGATCGAATTTGACATACGTGCCTAATAGTTTGAGGTAGATTTGAAGTTGGACTGGCAAAATCTCTCTTGTATTTTTGCGATTTTCAAGGTCATTTAAAGTCGGATGACCTTAGAAGTAAATTTTTTGGAATACTCGTTCTCAAATTATCGGGAATCGAGTATAAACATGCCCCGGTTGCGAAAGTTGTATTTTTTATGATTTTTGGCCGCTATCTTAAAAGATGACGTCATATCAACTCCTTCTACACGGATGCAAACAAAACACCCGGTAACACTTGATTTTGTCGAAATCCCACGGACTTACACATGCCCCTTCACTAAAAAGAAAAAAACTGGAACCGCAGGGCAACATTTTTGGGAAAGTTTGTACGTAATTTCGTCGGAGAGGGAGTCGATCGCCTCCCTCTGTATTCGCCACCTGTGACTGTACCGGCACGTGTCTGTTGTGTGCAGCGCATTGCGGGCGATCAGTATTATGGATAGTTCCCAACGCGGAATTCGTCCAAAAGAATACGATTTTCCTGTGCGCCGCCACTGCTTTGGATCGATAAAAATGAGCAAGATCGAAAGCGAAAGTAACGCACAAAATTTCCAAGCCAAGAACTAAAAAAACCGATGGCTGCGCCACTTGGTTTTCAAGTCAGTTGAGCATGGTCCAACATTTACCATTAGAGGTCCTCTCTATTTAGATTTATACAGACCGCTTCAAGCTACTGCGAACATAGGGGGAATCAAGTCCAATTTACTCTCCGTGCCGTACGACCGAGGTGGATTCGAAGCACGCTGCAGTGTTATCTTTTGGAAATTCATTTTGTTTTTATTATTTTGTTTTATTTCTGCTTTGCTCGAGAAACAGATGGGTAAGTTCTTAATTGAAATAATACATTTTTAAAACCAAAAATGGATGTCTACGAAGTTGCCGAATAAGTGCAGATGGTCAAATGGTCAAATCGTCATAACCCAACACACGTTCGATATTGGTCGAGGGAAAATTTGCATTTGTATTTTGACGTAAGAACACAGTATCCCCAAAAACTAAATGTTTGGGGGGTTATAGGGGAACACGTAATTGGGCCATTTTTTATTAACGGCAATTGCAATTTGAATGGTCCTAGATACTTGCATCTACTGCAGCAGCACATTATTCCAACTGCTAGGCAGTTGTTAGGTGTAAGATTTGGTGAAACATGGTTTCAACAAGATGGTTGTTCCGCTCACAATGTTGGCCTTGTTAGGGAATATCTTGATAATGTATTTCCTAATCGGGTTATAAGTACACGGGGAACTATTTCATGGCCAGCTCGATCTCCCGATCTTGCTCCTAATGACTTCTATCTGTTTTTGAAGAAGCTTTTCAAATTATCACCCCTAACATGCTTGGAAACGTTAGAAGGGGTTTTTATAGTAGGCTCGGATATTGTCTAACCGAGCAAGGAGGACTTTTCGAACATTTGCTTTAACTTTTTTTTTGACTGGGAGAATCTTTTTGGTTTTTAGAATGTATTATTTTATTTTGAGAACTTGCTTTTATTTTGTTTCTCCTTATTATTTTCATTGTAACACGTCGTCACTGATAAATCTGAGCAGTTGACAATAAAACGCTCTTATTTATCAGTGACAAAAAATAAGAAAATTACGTTATAAAAATTTGCGTATTTATTGACCAAATTCCGATTTCATTGACTACGCTCCACACAGCACCGTGGTTAGAGGCGTACTAAATACCAAAGGAAAGTCATGCAAGTGGTGATCGCAAGCCTGAGTATTGGTTGCTTCACTGATAGGCGTGCGGTGTCTCTGCATGTACGTACACTGGCAAATTAGACTTCTTCCGCCCTATGTTCGCAGTAGCTTGAAGCGGTCTGTATGCTCTCTGTTAATACCTAACAAAAACATGTTTACCGTTGTAAATATTATAATTAGCTAATGTTTTCTTTTCTCGATAAATAACGACAATGAAAACTATTTAATATGGTATAGCATGACCTGTTCAAACATTAAGGTGTTTATGTTGATTTGAAAAAAAAAATAAACGGTCCATAAAATTGATTTATCGAGCACTATAAAATTAAATTATGTACTTACTAGGATAAAGCCAAATTCAGAAATATAGTAGTACAGGGTGGGCTAAATTCGCTGGGATTTAGGGGTTTTGGGTATTTCTAGGCAAGAGAGCCAAAAAAAAGTATACATGTACTGGGTTCGATTTTCGAGACAAACTTAGAACTGCATCTCGATATGTTAAGAGGTTTTTGAGATACGGGGGCTTTTTGAAAAGTCTGCATTTTGGGATGAGGTCTATAAATTTGTTATTTATGGGAATATTGTTTTCATGTAAAAGACATTTTGACAAAGAACTCAACCGTTAGTTTCTGAGAAATAACCTAAAGTTGGTATTTTTCTTATGGAATGACCTTTTTTTCTTTGATTTTTTAAATCAGCATAAAATTCCCTTTAAAATTATGTATCACACTTTTTGTTTTACTTTTTGTATTTTTTTATATTTTTATTTTTTCGATATTTCTTTATTTTTTTAATTATTTACTTTAAAACTTTTTTAATGTCATTATTACTATAAAGTGAAATTAAAAAGATAAAATAAATATAAATATTCGTAAAAAGTATTAAAAATATAAAAAAATATATAAAAGTACAAAAAAAATAAAACACAAAGTGTGATACATCATTTTAAACGAAATTTTATGCCGATTTTAAAAATCAAATAAATAAAGGGTCATTCTATAAGAAAAATACCAACTCTCAAAAACTAGATGCGTTAGGAAAAATTCAGTTAGAAAGTTAAGTTCTTTGTTAAAATGTCTTCAAAAACGCTATTTGCATGAAATCAATATTCTTATAAATAACGAAGTTATAGACCCCATCCCAAAATGTAGACTTTTCAAAATGCCCCCGTAGCTCGGAAATGGTAAGACACATCAAGATGCAGTTTTCGTATTTAAGCTTGTTTCGAAAATCGAGCCCAGGACATGCATACGATTTTTTGGCTATCTTGTCTAGAAGTACCCAAATCCCAGCGAATTTAGCCCACCCTGTACAGTCGAAGTTTTATAAAAAAATTTAAAATTATCTAGATGATGTGTATATATGTCACAGGTATAGTCCAAGACCAAGAAAAAAAGGCAAAGAGTTTTGGAAAGGCTGATATTTTTAGGATGAACTCCTCAGAGGGGAGTCTTAACAAAAATAAAATCAACCGTATAAAGGGACTGTAGAGTCAGGAAGCTGGGTATGGGGACACCAGGCGGTCGATTGATAGCAAAAGTGTAAAATTAATTTATATTCAACTACAGTCCTATGTCTTTGCAGCTTCTTCCCAGTAGCCATCTACTTCTGGCTGCGTCTGGTCCGCTCACAAATTCCTTGGACTGTTAAATACACTCTTGTTCTCCGCAATATGACCTTTAAGTTCCTCATAGACCCAGAGTCAGCTAAGTCAAGCTACCCCCCCCCCCCTCAATGAAAGTCAATTTGGATATTGTAAAAAAACGGAGTTGTTCGCACTTAAAAGGGCTAGTGTGGCTTGGAGTTAAGATGCACCCCCCCATGCTTAGGAGATAGATTTAATGAAAGTTGATATGTCATAATTTTGTACTAATTATGTACTCTGTGTAGCTTGATATCAAGGCACGCCCCCTCTGTCTAGGAAAGAGATTTGAAAAAAAGTAACTATGTCATAATTTGCTACTAATTATGTACTTATTTCGTTCCATTCTAAAAAAATTATTTCCTAAGCAGAGGAGAGATATGCCTTGACATCAAGACATGCACCCCTTAAAAACAAAAATCAAGTTATATTGAGAGTAGGAAATTTTTTAGAAGGGGACGAAATTACCACGTAATTAGTAGCAAATTATGGTATAATTACTTTTTTTAAATCTCTTTCCTTGACAGAGGTGGGTGTGCCTTGATATCAAGCTACACACCCCATATAAACAAAAAAAAATATCAAGTTATCTTGAGAGTAGCCAATTTTTTAGAAAGGAACGAAATTAGTACATAATTAGTACTAAATTCTGGCATAGTCACTTTTCCTCGAATCTCTTTTCTAGGCAGAGGGAGGTGTACATGATATCAAGCTACACACACCATAACAAACAAACAAAAATCTTAGGAACCGATGGTTTTTGTAAACTAAAAGTACCCTCCTTTAAGAGTACATAATTAGTACAAAATTATGACATATCAACTTTCATTAAATCTATCTCCTAAGCATGGGGGGATGCAGCTTAGCGCCAAGCCACACTCCCACCCCTTTTAAGAGCGAATAACTCAGTTACTCATTAAGTACAAAATTTTTTAAACGGGGACTAGATTAGTACATAATTTTTACAATATCCAAATTGAGTTTCATTGAGGGGGGATGTAGCTTGACTAATCTCTCAAGGTCACTTTAAGTATATGATTTTGTTTTTTTAGAAGGATGTGACTTACAAAAGCTTCCTCAGACGACGCAAATAATAATTGCGAAGGTCTTCTCCCCCCTTCGATGGCCACTACTCAAGGGGAGATTAGGGTGGGTCCCGGCAACCAGGTAAAAGACATTTATGTACGTTGATCCGATCGAACGCTCACGGTAAAATTCAAAATTTTATAGAAATATACGTCTTTTTTGGTATTTAAACATTTTTGTGACGTGGTTTATTAAGTAGATAGAAGAGATGTTTTCACTATCTTTTTTAGGGGCTGCTTGGATGTTTTTTTTGTAAGTTTTCTCGAGTCCTTATATTTTATCAGAGTGACAATTTCCTTTAAGAAACGTGATTCGTCAAAACAGAATCCGCAGTTGATTGATTGATTTAAAAAAAAAAAATAATTAAATTTTGAAGGAAACTTCTACAAACAAATCTATGGTTTGGGTATGGGAAATTACTTATCACCTGTTTGCTCAGATATCGTCATGTCGGAACTGCAAAATACATGTATACAAAAATTACCTTTCGAATTGCTGTTTTTTAAAAGATATGTTGACGACATTTTAACTTGTGTGCCTAAAAACCAAGTTGAAGTTATACAAAATATCTTTAGCAGCTTTCACCCTAAACTAAAAAAAAAACTAAAATTTACAGTTGAACTCGAAAGAACCATCGAAAATACTTTAATAACCGACTGGTACCATAAACCTACAATTATAAAAACAAAACATCATTAAAAATCTAAAACACCGAGCCTTAAGCCTTTCACACCCAAAATATCACCAAAAAAACTTAACACACATCACATCTTACCTTCTGAAAAATAACTATCCAAAAAAACTAATAGATAAAATTTTAAGAACAGAATGCACAATTAATTCAAACTTACCAAAAGAACAAAAAGAATACTATAAAATTCCTTACGTAAAGAATCTTTCTGAGAACGTAGCAAAAGTGCTAACTATGGATAACTCCAAAATAGCATTTAAAAATGAAAACACAATTAAAAAATACTACTCTAAGTTAAAATCAAAAACACCTAAAGAAAAACTTAGTGGGGTAGTGTATAAAATCCCTTGTTCTGATTGTAATGGCATTTATATAGGGCAAACAGGAAGATATCTAAAAACAAGAATACAAGAACATCAAAGAAGCGTCCAACCATATCATCTCTATGACATCACAAAAACAAAAACAGGGCTTAGCGAACACGCATTTAATTGCTTGCATCATTTTAACTTTAATAACACAGAAGTTTTATCATACCAACCGAATTACAAAAAACGGCTAACAAAAGAAATGATTAAAATTAGAAAACACAAAAATAATATCAATAAGAAAAAGGACATAGAAAACTTTAATACTTCCTATTTTTTTCTACTAAATCGACTATAATAATAGATATCTTTTTGTCTCATTTCACATCTAGTACAAAGTACTCAAATTAATTTTTTCTTCGTCTCAATTGTCAAAGGGGCTCTTTTTGGTTTGTTTCTGGTTTTGTCGTCTGTTGTTTCTTTTGTTTTTTTTTTCTCTCAAGCAGGTACCAGATACGGTGACTCGACAAAAATTTTTTTAATTTTATTTATATTATTTTTAGTACGGCAAGAACCTACATAAGGTATATAATACACCATATAATCTGTGATAAAAAAACAAAAAACTTAATTTTACTATTTTAGAATGTTTTTAAATGTAGTGTCCTTTTGTGTAGTTTTAGTCATAACAGAGGAAACCAAATAATTTTCAGTAAGTACCCCAACGTAAATTATCACCTTTATTACATAGGTACTGTTAAAATTATTTAAAAAAAAACAAAAAAAACACATTATGTCATATCGTATTTCGTTTTGCTTATTATGTTTTATCTATAATTAAAAAAAAATAATATCTATTTATAAATAACTTACCTACTTTCTATATATATATATTATAAAAATTGTTATAAAAAGAAGATACTTAGGTAGAAACAAACCCAGTACTATTGTACATCATTATTTTTAGTGTCCTGAGGATGACTCAATAAACGAGTCGAAACGACGACATTGGAAGGAAACCTGGTTTCTGTTTATTTGATCCCATCCAACAAAATTTCAAGTTAAAAAAAATATACTCTTCGAAAGGTATATTTTTGTGTAGATGACGTCCCTAAATAGTTATTCTGATAAAAATTAAAATCTTCCATGTACGTCCTACTGTCAGAACGTGTAAAAAATATGTAGTTTTTTCCCAAAATGTAAAAAAACATATTTTTAAAAAATAAAAAATTTGGGCTTATAGAGCATTCCATTCTAGACAAAAAAAGTCACATAAGCATATTTGTGGTACTAACCATTTTTTATAAACGTAATTTAAATATTTAAAAAATGGAAAAATTGTCACATTTTGAATTTTAATGCTGTTAGTTAAAAAAATATATTTTCCGAAAAAGCGATGGGGAACCTGAGAGAGAACATATTTTCGATAAAAAAACGTTACAACTTTTTTTCGCATCACTTGTAGTTTCTATACAAAAATAAAAATAAGTTTTTTTGCACCAAGATTTTTCTATAAAACTAAACTCTAAAAAAAAACAATTATTTGCTAAATAGTTACTCTTATCACCTTAAAAAAGTTTCGACTAGATTTGAAAAGGTAACCTCTGGCGGAATTAAATAAGAGAAGCTCTCTGAAAGATATCTTTTTATATACAATAAAATAACAACAAATTCTGACTATATAAGACTTCCCTTATTCCTGCTTCTATCTTGCCCCTAATCCCGGTTAGTCCGAAGGGTCTTATAGAACATTTAAAAAAAATATCAGAGCACAAAGCATCATGTACTAGTCAGTATTACGCTCATTGAAAAAATTATTTTTCTTATGTTGCAGAAATTTGGTTATTTCTTATTTTTACTTAATAAACATAAGAGAGTCAAAACTTTTTTACAGTCGTTTGATTGGTAATAAGACTACCTACTTAGCACATAATTGTATTTTTTTTTAGAAGTTTAGGTTTATAGAAAAATCTTGGTGCAAAGGCGTTCAATACAATCCACATGATTTTAGCTTCAACTAATTTTATTTTTATATAGAAACTATAAGTGATGGACAAAACATTGTAACGGTTTTTTTAGCGAAAATATGTTCTCTTTCAGGTTTCACATCGTTTTTTCAGAAAATATATTTTTTTTAATTAACAGCATAAAATTCAAAATGTGACAATTTTTTCCATTTTTCAAACATTTAAATGAGGTTTAACAAAACGGTTAGTACTACAAAAATGCTTGTTTGACTTTTTTTGTCTAAAATGAAATGCTCTATGCCCTAATTTTTATTTTTTTTTAATATTTAGAAGATTTTAATTTTTATAAATTTATTGCAAAGAGTATATTTTTTTCTTAAAGTCAATCAAAAAATGAGCTGTGAATCGTAATTAAAATGAAACGATCTACCCTCCCTTTTATGTGTCTTCACAACGATGTCAGAACCCTTGCCGTTTATCGGCATGGTTAGGCTGCGCGATGTATTTCGCTTTTACAAGTGTGCCTAGATAGGGAACAGTTTCTTATACCAACCCACGGTCCGTAGAATAAATACGGTCTAGTAATTTTGCCCCACTCTTCAACCTGATGACGACATAAAGATAGCAGCTGAGTTTTGTCCGCCATTTAAAAACTGTAAGAAGGCTTGAAAATTAGATTTTTGGGAAAGTGATTATTCAGAAGGGCAGACTTGTTGTGAATACTATATAATAGGCAAAAAATCTGATTGCAAATTTAAAACTATAAAGGTGCCTAGTAGTAGAGAAGGGGCGGCGCGAAGCCTGGCAAGTAGGCCTCCCTGGGCCCTTTCTGCCCTACCCCGAGCCTGCCCCTAATCCACCGCCTGCACCACTGGTCTGGCAGTTTGCTCATTTGGTTTCACTGTTCTTTTTGCAAAGTCCAGTATTTTGTCCCATTTGAGCGTGTGCAGGTCCTCCTCATCCAGGGTCGGGAAACCGAATACCTGATATCTAGTCCTCTGGTATGCCTCGCAGTTCGCTATAACGTGTCGAGATGTCTCTTCTGCCCGACCGCAGTCCCGGCAGGTCGAGTCATTCTCCACCGCGATCCGGGTCATGTGCTTCCTTAGTCGGTTGTGACCTGTTATGATAACTGTCAGCAGACCAGCGTCCCTTCGCGATCTCCCCAGAAGCCATTTTTGTCTGGCTACATCCGGGCCCTTCACGAAGTCCTTGGTCTGTCTGCTCTCCAAGCGGTCGTCATGGCATCGTTGGCCCATTTATTGAGTCGACTTTGCAATTGCCTCTTGGTTGTTCCTAGGAGTGGTTCCGGCCTTACATACTGGGTGCTTGCCCCGATCCTGGTACCCACATAAGTGTCACTTGTTTGCCCTCTCCCAAGGATTCCAGTGCATCCGCACATTCCTCCACCAGGGTGTTGGTGATCTTGGGCGCCCTTAGTGCCTTTAGGGCTGATTGGCTGTCGGAGCATATATAAACATGCTTCTCCCTACCGTTCTTTATTTCTTCCATGCTTGCAGCCATTATTATGGCATACACCTCTGCCTGAAAGACCGTGGCTTGCTCTCTGAGCGGATAGCTCTTTCGAACCTCCTGGTCTTCCACATAAACCCCCGATCCCGACGGTTTGCCTCTCCGACAGTTTCGACCCGTCGGTGTAGCAAATCACGGCGTTCTCCTCGAACTGTTCGCGGAGGTTTTCACTCTGCCATAGTTCCCTGTCTGGGATGACTACTTTGTACCTCTTGTTGAATCTCCAGGGGTTTTTTGGTCTTTGTGTTTTAATCGCTGCCATAGGGATTTCTCTCTCGGCGATTTGGGCAATCCTAAGATTCCCCGCAGCTTCCCCTCTTCCTCTCCATTGACCTGTATCTCTCAGCCGGAGTTGGGTCGCCATCGCTTCTTTTCTGATCCAGATCGGAAGCGGCGGCAGTCCCAGAATGTTTTCGAGTGCCTGTATAGGTGCCGTTCTCATAGCGCCGGTTATCCCTCTGCATATGGTTCCCTGTAGGCTCCTAAGCTTGAGGGTAGTAGTGACCTTCTCCACTGCTGGCCACCAGACTATGGATCCGTACTGGATCCTTGGTCTCAGCACGGTCGTGTACATCCCGTGGAGTTTTCTGGGGCTCAAACCCCAGGTGCGGCCAACCACTCGACGCAGTTGCCACATCGTTGCCTGCACCTTATTGGTCAATTTCGCAACGTGTGGTGTCCAGGTGAGCCCCTTGTCTAGGATGACCCCTAGGTACTTCAGTTCTGAAACCAAAGTCAGGGGTCTCCCGTACATCTTGGGTGCTCTGAATCCCTGCATTTTCCTCTTTCTAGTGAACAGGATCATCTCTGTCTTTCCTGGATTGACAGAGAGACCGTTTTGTTGACACCAGTCTTCTATGATTCGTACCGCCCTTTGCATTCTTTTACAGACGGTGTTTAGGTGGTGGCCTATCACCTCCACGACACCGTCGTCGGCGTATGCGTGGGCGTCGAATCCTTCCTCTGTTAGGCGTTGTAGGAGAGTATCCATGATCAGACACCACAGGTGTGTGGATAAGCAGCTGCCTTGTGGGCAGCCTCCCGTTGCCTCTATGTTGACCCTGGACTCCCCTAGATTGGCCTGGATCTTTCTCCCTGTTAGTGCAGATTTTACCCATTCGGAGATAAGAGACTCGGCTCCCCTTCTCTGCAGGGCTGTTGTTATTACCTGCACTTTCGCCTTGTCGAAAGCTCCTTCGACATCAGAGAAAACTGCCATGGCGTACTGTTTGAATTGAAGGGCTTTTTCTGCCTTATGCACTACTGCGTGTAGGGCCGTGTCGGTAGACCTTCCCTCCACGTATGCATGTTGGTTTCTGTGGAAAGGTTGGTTGGTTAGGACTCCCCCTAGTAGGTGTCTGTCCACCATTCTTTCCAATGCCTTCATCAAAAAGGATGTTAGACTAATGGGTCTGAAGGATTTGGCCGCCGTATAGTCTTTCTTTCCGGCTTTCGGAATAAAGACAACGATGGCTTTTTTCCACTCTGTCGGTACATATCCCATTGCTATGCTGGCCCTAAAGATTCTTTTTACAAGAGGTAGGAGTATCTCTTGGCCTTTTTGCAGGAGCGCCGGGAATATGCCGTCAGGCACCGGGGACTTGTAGGGACTGAACTCGTTGATTGCCCAGGAGATGGTAGCATCCGAGACCACTCGGTCCGCCAGTCTCCAGTCAGGGTTTTGCCCCTCCCGGGGTCCGGCGGTTCTCTTGCGCCTCCCGTTCGCCGCCCTCTCCCGGGGTCCGGCGGTTCTCTTGCGCCTCCCGTTCGCCGCCCTCTCCCGGGAAGTGAACCTCGAGCAGGTGTCGTATTTTTTTTTTTTTTTTCATTGATGATGAACCTTTTCACTCAGAACAGATTTTCGCCTTACCAATTTCTACGTTGTACGGTTTCTCTGTTTTATGATTTCTTCGATGTACATTTCTCCAAAGTTCGATTTCTACAAAGTACAGTTTCTCCGTTGTTCATTTCTATGAAATACGTTTCAATGTATTTTTTCTATAAACTATAGGAACTCGTTTTTGAAAATCATTGTGAAGGTGTCAAAGGTAAATATTTGGGATCAATCGAGGCGGCTCTGTGCAAATATTTTATGATTGGACAAATTAGTGCTAATTAAATGCATATTTTTTAAAATTAACTTGGTGCACGGCTATCTTTAGGTCATACACATATTTGAGTTCTCATGAAAGAAGACGTTGGTGGTGTTTTTGATATTGGAATAAATTAGTGCTATTTAGGTGCTAATTAAATGCCAAGTAACCAAATTTTGTAGTCTCTTATAGTTTCCGAAATATGGCCTGCACTGCTAGCTACCAGTTAAAGATAGCAGTGCACTATGCTATAATGGTCCAGAAAATTATATGCTAATTAAATGCTGCCATTTCAGTAAAAAAAAAACAATTTTTTTACTTTTTTCTGTATATTTTTTAAAATTAACTGGTGCACTGCATATCTCGGAAACTATAAGAGCACAAAATTTGGTTAATTGGCATGTAATTAGCACCTTCTTTCACGAGAACTCAAACATGTGTACGACCTAAAGTTAGCAGTGCACCACGTTAATTTTAAAAAAAATATGGAGAAAAAAGTAATTTTTTTAAAATTAAAACGGCAGCATTTAATTAGAATTTAATTTTATGGATCATTTAGACTACTCTACTACTTTTCTGGACCATTATAGCATGGTGCACTGCTATCTTTAACGGGTAGCTAGCAGCGCAGATCAAATCTCGGAAACTACAAGAGCACAAAATTTTGTGACTTGGCATTTAATTAGCACTTTATTACCACTAATTCTTCCAATCATAAAATCTTTGCACTGCTAACTTTAGGGACGTTAATGAAACAGGGCTCTACAAAAGAGCGCCGCTCCGTGGCAAAAAAGAGCCTCTAACAATAGAGCGAAGTGGCAAAACAGCGCCGTCACAAAACGGCGCCTCGTCAGTCGAAAACGAGCTTTTAATTACCATTCTATGCCTATGGTCAGAAAGTAGGTTTGACTGTTTTTCAAAAAATGTCAGCTGGGTTGTTGAAGACTCCTTACCAACTCGGTTAGAAAAAGCATTTTCTGAAAAACATCCAAATCTACTTTCTGACCGTCGTAGAATAAGAGCTATTTTTCTACTCGTGCGGCGGTGTTTTATTATTTTTTTTGCATTCGCAATTTCGTTGTACGCTGTTTTGTCCTTCTCCCCGATTTCGATAATTTTTGGTACATTTATTGTAACCATAAAGGGAATGAAAAATCTGAAATTTGAATTTTTTTTACAGTTTTTTTTAAATTAATTCTTGAACATCACAAAAACTACAAATTTTGCTCAAACATGTACTTAAAGAAATTAAAATATCTCGATAACTACTAACCTTGGACGGTGGTTTATAGCTCGCTTTAAAGTATGTATACTTTTTGTTTAAAAACAAATTTGAAATAAAAAAATAATTTTTGAAAAACAGCATTTTTTATTCTTTTTTATAAAATATATTTTGTTTCTGGGTATTTCGCCAAACCATTTACAAAATTTCAAGATGGAGACTTGATGGGTTCATCAAAAGAAATTATTTTAAAAATTTTGAATTTTTTTTTCATTAAAATGTCCTTTAAAACAAGCTATCACTTGCTTTTGTAGTATGTATAGTTCTCAAGATATTCATATTTTGATAAATGCTTATAAAGACAGCCAGTTTTAACCAAGTGTGCAGGTACACAAAAATAGTAATATCTTGAGAACTGTATCCCGTACAAAAGCGAGTAATACCTTGTTTAATAAGTATTTTAAAACCCATTTTGATAAATTATCACCTAACCTATTTTTTTTTGAAAAATTGTTTTAAAATTTTTAAATTAATTTATTTTTGATGAAGGCATCAACTCTCCATCTTGAAATTTTTTAATTTCAATTTTTTTTTTAAAACCAAAACCAAAAATTATCGAAATCGGGGAGATGGTCTGCCATACCTCTGGTTGATTTGATTTGAAATGACCCCCTAGTCTAAATGTAAATTTTGAAGACTTTTTGTTATTCAAATTTAATTTAATTTTTATTAAAAACACGCTGCAAGCTGTCGACACGGCTGTGTAGTAAAACCGCACCTAAAAACAAGTGAAATGATAATGGCTCATTATAATTTAACAAGCACTAAAAAACGCAGTGAATAATAATGTATACAGTTTTTGTGACTTGAAACATTTCCCTTTTGGAGACGTTCCAAAATTGTTAAAATATGCTTTGTCGACGTACAGGGTGTTCTGTATGAGAAACACGTTTGTTATTGAACGGGGTGGCTACAACAGGGAAAAGTCAGGGAAAAGATGTCAGGGGATGACTTTTAGGTGCTCCAGTTTGTAGGTCATTGTAGCACTGTTTTATTAACCGGTAAAATGTCAGGGAAATTGATCAAAAAAGGCAAAGCCAGTTGGAAAAAATATATATTTTTTTAATTTTGCAGTTTTTTCTGATATTTTTGACAGCATGCGGTAGTGCAAAAACCTACCAGAACGTACGACTTTAAAGAAAACTTAAAGTACGGGAGATACTAGGGTCTTTTGGGTCAATGTTTTTGACTCTTCGTTATAGTTAACGTTATTTATGTGACTGCGCAGTTGCTAAATGTCATTCCGTAGTGGGTATTAACCATAACGGAGTCCGGTATTTAAGGAAGAATAACTTTATAGTTATCGTTATTTTTATTTACTTGTTTTCGAAATATTTTTGAAAAATCTATTTATCAAATTGCTAAATTTGCTCAAAAGGTGCATTTAATGTCAACTACAAAGGTGGATCTGATCAAAAAATCTTTCTGCGAACATTCCGTTATCGTTATTATAAATAAAAAAATGTTAAAGACCCTACTAATAGCTAAGGGGTTTTTTATTTTTCTACTTTAAGACGCATATGAACCCTTTGGTACACCAACTTTTTTTGAAATAACATTTTCTTACACATCGAGTATTCCGATTGAAGTAAAGATAACAATTACTTGAGTTATGAAATATAAAACATACCTGTAAGGCTGGTTCATGCTTAAATTATTTTTCTTACCAGCGTGAGTAAAAGTTTACTTTTACTCACGCATTAGCGTGCGGAAATGGATTTACTCTGTGTCTTTTCCGCACAACGTGCGGAAATGAATTTTTTGCGCACGACACAGCGTGCGATTTTTTAGTCCAATTCGACTTTTTAGATATATTTTTCAACTTAAATGTAAAGAAAATATAAAAAAGACAGTTTTTTGTTATTTTAACACCTAAATATGCAAATATAATGCTGTCTGGATGGTTTTTACGCTAGTAGAAAAAAATTTTGTACCTGACACGTGCAAAAAGTGTCTTTTCCGCCCTTAAGTTAAGTTAAGTTAAGTAATAGTTATTTGCCTAACAAGTGCGGAACGCGGTACGTTTCCGCACGCGACGGCAGCTGCACGAACGACGCGGAGCGGAGTTCGGAGAACCGTCAAGGGTGGAAAAGGCATTTTCCGCAAGAGTTAGGTGCAATGTTTTTCCTACGAGTGTTTTTGTCCATCTTATTTATCAAAAAAAATGTTTTTAATACGCAAAGATTTTGTAATAATGCTATCATTTAATTAGTACTAAATATCTAACAATACAAAAGTTGTGCGGAAAAGTAAAGAAATCGTGCGGAAAAGTAAAATCGTGCGAAAAAGTACTTCTTTCAAAACGAAAAATCGTGCGGAAAAGTAACTTTTCATTAATAATAAAATTTCGTTTCAGAAAAAGTTGGTGTACAAAAGGGTTTTCGAAAACGGCATAGATTTGACAACACTGCTTTGCTATTTTTTTGAAAGATCAACAATAGGTGGCGTCACTAATACCGTTTCGAGTGAGATCGTGCAGTGTGCAGAACACGGTGCGAACACCATGAGAGGAAATGTATAACTTATTAGGACTTATCAGGAAAGTAACAAATTTCCGTATTCTTATTTTTATCACTTGACATGTGTCAGTTTATTGGCCGAATGTTCTATTAGACAAGTGGCTGGTGGCTATGCGGGACCTAAATTCCAATACTCCAATCGAACTTACTCAGTTTCCTTCGGCCTACCAAATTACGTGACCTTGGCGTTTTCAGAATTCCGGCAGAATCTCGCTGATAAAGGGAAAAAAAACATAACTTTTTTGTTATCAAATAACAGGATTTATAAAAATCTAAAACCTTATCCAAAAATTTTTTCAAAATTGGTGTATTTTTTTCAAAAAATAATAAAATCCAAAAATTGTTTTTACAGATTTCTGTATTATCGACGAGGTTAAAGAAAAAGCCTGGTAAGATTTTTGACCATTGTTAGCCGTTTTATTTTATTTCGGGAATGAAAGAGCCCAGCAAAAAACTGACTGGATACGGTTGTGAGGAATTCAAAAATAAACATTCCTGCGAAATTTCAACAGATTCTGTTTTCTCGTTTCCGATATTCTGCCCGGTAAAGATTGGCCTAAAAACAGCAAAGCAGTGTTGTCAAATCTATGCCGTTTTTGTGGCTTTAAAGAACAATGCAAATGAAACCTTCTGTTAGTATCTCCCGTATGTTAAAGATTTCTTTAAAATCGTAGGTTTTGCTAGGCTTTTGCACTACTGGCGTCAATCGAAAAATATTAGAAAAAAAGTGTTAAATTATAAAAAAATATATGTATTCAGAATGCCTTCACGTCTTCAGATATGCTGAAATATACAGGGTGTTTCGTTTAAAAATCACAAGTTAACCTAGTTTTTACGGAAACTGTAACAGTTTAACATGTTTCAATAGGACACAATTTTGAGCTTTTACCAGTGCTGTAAAACTGCAAATTTTCAAAATTCTATCCCTAAAAATAAAAGCGCTAACTCGCCGTACCTATCCCTTATTACACCCGGTATAATAAATCTCTAGATAGGTCATTTCTGTGCATTGAATACTTTTTTTTAAATTTTTGGTGTCTGCTTCTAAACAATATAGATACCAAAAATTCAACTTTTAGAATGTTTGTATGTTTATCTGTCTGTTTGTTCCACGATAGCGCAAAAACTATTTAACGAATTTTAAAGTGAGGTTCACTACCAAATTACTTGAACTTCTGGCCAGGACATATTCTTTATTTCATCAAAATCGGTTCACGGGAATTTATGATTATTTAAAGCACGAAAAATGGGAAAAACGGGAAAAAGTGTAGGCAAAGCTGAGGTGGTCTTTAGCCGGTAAGAAATATTTTCTTTTAAAACGTACCTAAGCAGCCCCTAATTTCTGTACATAATTCTTTCTTTTTTGGCATGATATAATTGGCACGAAAAAAATGTTACACGTAACATTTTGAATAGAAATTTCGGATTTTTGTGGTCGGCGGAGTTATGTATACATATGCTATGTTTTCATGGGTATTGAGTTCGTTTTCAAAACTCATTGTATCTTTTTCTTTTATATAGCGTGTTCTTTATCAAGACCAAGAACACGCTATATAAAAGAAAAAGATAGAATGAGTTTTGAAAACGAACTCAATACCCATGAAAACATAGCAATAGTGTAGGTGGTTTTATTTTCTTGCGGCAGTCACAACAAAATACTTTGGTGTGCTAATACAATGATAATAGGCAATTTTCACCCTGTAGAATGAGAGAATTTTAAGAGAAATGCCCTATTTTAATGTTGACCTTGTATTCTTCATAAAATTCCCCTCTAAAAAAAACGCCAGGGTTTAAAATTTAAATTTTTGGCAGCGAATATCTCAAAAACTAAATTAGGTAACTAATATTTGGTATTACACATTTGGGTCATCTCAAATAAAATCAACCAGAGGTTTGGCAGGCCATCTTCCCGATTTCGATAATTTTTGGTACATTTTAAAAATCCCAAATTTTAAATATTTTTGGCCATTAGTTTTTTTTTTTAAATTAATTCTTGAAAATCAGATCAAACTACAATTTTGCTCAAACATGTACCTAAAGAAATGAAAATATCTCGATAACTACTTAAACTAGGGCAGTGGTTTATAGCTCGGTTTAAAGGTATTTTAAATACCTATCGAATGATGTGTCACATGATGTACTTTTTGTTTAAAAAAAAATGAAATTAGAAAAGAACTTTTTTTCAAAAAAAATTAGGTTATGTCATACTTTATCAAAATTGGCTTAAATTACCTATAAAACAAGGTATTACTGGCTTTTTTACGGTATAGAGTTCTCAAGATATTACTCTTCTTGTGTACCTGCACATTTGGTTAAAATTGACTGTCTTTACAGGCATTTATAAAAATATCAATATCTTGAGAATATAATACTACAAAAGCGAGTGATAGCTTGTTTTAAATGTATTTTAAATGTCATTTTAATCACATGACCTCATTTTTTTTTTAATTTCAAAGTTTTTAAAATATTTTTATTTTTTTTTGATGATCCTATAAAGTCTCCATCTTGAAATTTTGTAAATAGTTTGGAAAAATACCCAGAAACAAAATATATTTTTATAAAAAAAAAAATGCTGTTTTTCAAAAATAAAAAAAAAGTTTTTTTTTAATTGCAAATTTTTTTTAAAACAAAAAGTATATCATGTGATACATCATTCGAAAGGCATTTAAAATACCTTTAAAACGAGCTATAACCCACTGTCCAAGTTTAAGTAGTTACCGAGATATTTCAATTTCTTTAAGTACATGTTTAAGCAAAATTGGTAGTTTTTGTGATTTTCAAGAATTACTTAATAACTAATGGTGAAAAAAATTTAAAATTTTGGATTTTTCATCCCCTTTATGGGTAGAACAAATGTACCAAAAATTATCGAAATTGGGGAGATGGTCTGCCAAACCTCCCTTTTTCTTGGTTGATTTTATATGAAATGACCCATTTGTATTTATACAATTTATGCATTTTTGGTGAATAGACACTTCAAGGGTCGGTTTATCAATAGCGGGTTAACCCAGGGTTAGCATAACCCTCGTGTTAAACCCCTCCCAAAAAAACTGCATTTTTTCTATTTTATAAAATATTGTTGATTTTTATCAAAAATTGTTTAATTAGATTTTTTTGGTTTGACAGGTTAGTGTCACCATTCCGAAGAAGCTTCCTTCGGCAACATTTTCCGCCTTGTATTTTTTTGTGGCTTTGTATTTTAAGAGAATAGATTTACTGTAAACCAGTAAAAATTGGGTATTTTAGCATGTTTGATGTAGTAAAATAAAAAGATTTTCTGGTTGAGAAAAGATACAATTGACGTAATTACTCAACCGAGCGCTTCGTAATTTTACGGCTCTTACCTTTTATTAAAATTGGCGTAATAGGTATAAAATATACAGGGTGTATCAACGATAACGAAACAGATGTAAACAAAATTCGAACACGTCAATTTGTTATTCAAGTGTCTCCTTTTTGGCTATAGGGTCAAACCATATCAAGTCAACCAGGCAATAGTTTTGACCATCTCCGATTTTGATGATTTTTGGTACACTTATTCGTCTTAACAAAAAACTTAAAAATCCAAAAAGTCAAATTTTTTGGATAAGCGGTTTTTGTTTTATTGATTTTTGAAAATCAAGAAATTGACCAATATGTCCTTGACAGACACTTACAAAAATAGTAATATCTCAATAACTATTGATCCTATAGAAGCGAGTGATAGCTCATTTTGAAGGGAAGACCTTTTTAAAGATGTGTGACACAATATAGTTTGTTTAATTTTTTTTTTTCTTAATTAAAAAAAATTTTTTTTTTAAACATCTCAAAAACACATTTTAATTTTTTTTTTTTAAATATTTCTTTTTTTTTCAATGTTTTTTTAACATTTTTGGAAAATTTTAGGATGGAGAAATAATGGAGTCATACTTTAAAAAAATAATAAGATATTTAATACAGGGCTAATTTACCTAATATGGGTATAACAAAAAAATGAAAAGTAAGAATAATACAATAAAAAATATTTAGGTTGCTAATTTTTTTTGTAAAATATTTGAGGAATCTGTCATTTCTTCTGCAGTTAGCGTATATGTCCTACCAGTGGCAGTATTTGGGTTGACCCGTCTTAAAAGAGAATTTTGATCTATGACCAATATATCAGCTTTTGGCTTTGGAAAGTAAAAAGACTAATTTTTAATTCCCCGTTTTCTATATTTTTGCCAATGATACATCCCATCCACCAAAGACTGTCATAGTTTATGGTTACAAAACCGGAGTCGATGTTTTCAATTTCTGTGTTTGACAAACCACAGGTTGCAAAAAGACATTGAATATTTTCCTCTTTACTTAGTGAAAATGGTTTTGTAATAATTTTTTTATTGCTGAGGGGGATAATCGAGTGCAATTTTTGAGTCCCAGGTATCGATTGTGCTTCCAGGTATCTTTTTTCCAAAAACTTTTCATTTTGCTGGTAGTCATTTAATGAACAATATTTAAATGTTATACCAGGAATGTTTTCTATTGCAAATTTAAAAAGATCTTCGGGGGTCATAATCTGTTCATTATATGGTCTCTGCAGACTTGCTTTAGCAGCCAACCTTTTTACGGTGCCTCCCAGTCCATCGCATGCACTCTTCCCGTGGGAGGTGGCAAAAAAATTCCATTCTGCTTTAATTTTAAATTCCTCGAGATGGTACGCAATATTAATAAATTTTTTTTTATTTTTATACTGTGCGGCATAGCCGTCTGAAAAATAGATAATTTTGTCTAAATTATCAATTTGCCTGGTGGCTTAAAAAAGATGAAATGCCACAGTGTTGTGTACCAAACAGTCTGAAATAAATATATAATTTAAATGACCCAGTTTTCCCTCATGAGTTTTGTAATATATTACAAAAGGATGTAGGGTTGCCTGGCTATTTGTCCAGTGATAGGACTGCACTTCATCCTGCAATATAAATGAATAATTTTCAGCGAAGTCGCATGTGATTAGTGCTTCCCCCGTTTTTAAATTGTCTTTTACCTCATTGTAGTATTCTTTTTGTATGTGAGTGTAAAAAGAATGAGATTTTAATTTAATCAAGTCGTTTGAAAATTCTTCAATGAAGTCCTCTGCTGGTTTAATTAATGTCTCCATATTGCATCTATCTACAGATATCCACTTCTTAAAAGTCACATTGTCAATCATTGCTTCTTCGAACTTTTCATTCAAAAAGTTTTTTAAATTCTCAGCTCCTGGACATATCTCACATTTGTCCAAAAAGCAGTGAATTCCTGGTGGGTTACACATCATTTTTGAGAGGCAAGCATGGTAGTCTGGTAAAGCAGGATTACCCTTATCATTTAAGATAAACTTGTTTATTTTAGAACACTCTATCATTAACTTCATATTTTGATCTATTGTGCACACACACACTGTATGTGTACTCTTTCCTGCTAAAATGCAACTTTTTGGTCTCAATTCACTAAATTTAGACAAACCAATTTTTAGGTCTAGATGCTCTTTCTTAAAATGCAAATATATTTCTTTGATATTAGCCAAAGCTAACCTTTTCTGATGATGCTCCTTAGTTTCTTCTTTTCTTACAACAACAAAATCTTTTTTTCCAGGCATGGGTCTACTCACATCATCTCTAAGGTAAAATGATGTTACCATTTCTACAACGTTTTGGTCAAGAGTTTTCCCAGGCTTTGGATTAGGTGTGGATAAAATTCCTTTTTCTTTGACCATTTTTTTTACCATCCTGGTCATGTATTGGGAAGTCATCCAATTTGTGACATTACGTAACTTTCCGGAATGTTTCTCCTGACTTAATGGATCACAACACCTCACAAAAAATTTTATCCATTGTTTTGGCTTATTTTGTGCCATTTTACAACACACGACTCCGATAAATGTTTTAAATTAAAAAATAGCAATTTATCACATAAACCGCAGGTTTGAAATTAATTATTGTCAAAACTTTTCCTGTCTGAACCAGAAATGATACAAATAGGGGTAAGGGCCAATAAAAAGTAATGGGAGGAGCTAAACATTTTGCAGGAATTAACATGTTTAAATGTATAATAGGTGGGTGAAAAGATCTTGGGTGGAGGGGAGGACAATTGAAGAAATACTCAAAATTTTGCAGGAATAAACAAGTTTGGAAAAAACTTTTATGTATCTTATTTACAAGACTGGGAGCAATTGACAAGTTTTTAGATATAAAGAGTAAATATATAAGTATTCATCAAAAAATATATGGTTTTTTCCTGCAAGGTTTTTTATATTATTTTTTTAAAAATAGAACCAATAATTTCTCCATCCTGAAATTTTCCAAAAATATTAAAAAAATACTGAAAAAAATAGTATTTTTTTGAAAAAAAATTTTTTTTTTTCAAAAAAAAAATATTAAAAAAGTTAAAAAAAAATAAAAACAAAAAATTACATGGTGATACAAATCGTAAAAAGGTCTTTAAAAAACCTTCAAAATAAGCTATAACTCGCTTTTATAGGACCAATAGTTTTTGAGATATTGCTATTTTTGTAAGTGCCTGTCAAGGGCATATTGGTCAATTTCTTTATTTTCAAAAATCAATAAAACAAAAACCGCTTATCCAAAAAATTTAATTTTTTGGATTTTTAAGTTTTTGGATCAGAAGAATAAGTGTACCAAAAATCATCAAAATCGGAGATGGTCAAAACGAAAAGTGCCTTTTTTTTGGTTGATTTGATATGGTTTGACCCTATATGGGAAAGTGCACACCCCTCTTGAGGGCTGAGTTTCACCACCAGAATTTAAATTGGGAAAATGGTGATGCCTTATTTCAATGGTCTTTTAGATGTCTTTACAAAAGTGTTAAAATTTTAAAAATATAATCTAATTTTAACATTTTCCCTATTTAAAATCTGGTGGTTTCAGCGAGATTCGCCCCTCAAGGGGGGTTTGCTCTACGAAAACTGTTCCAACAAATTAATGTGTTCGAGGTTGTTTTCGAAATCGTACTTCAAATATTTGAAACCTTTCTATTTCGTTTTCGTTGTGACACCTTGTATAAATTATTTTAACATTATAGAAGGCGGTGACAAAAACATTTGTTGATAAAGTAAAAGGAAAATTATGTGGGGTTTAGATAGTGTCTAAATTCGGTTTTTTGATAAAGGTATAAAAAAAAGTTTTCTTTATCCTGGACATAAGATGGCAACCAAACCCATTATTCCTTATGACTTTTACTTTGGAAAGAAATGATTTTTGCATTGTCTCCTGTACTAAAATGACTATTATTATAGGTGTTGCCAGTAATGTTCTAATGGGTGTTTAGGATACGTTGACAGATTGAAACAAAATAATGTTTGCCTTTGTTGTGTGGTAGGTAGTCAGTGGCGTATTTAGAAATGGCTAAAAGTCAGAAATTAGTCAATTAATTGATTAAGTACTATTTGTTTACGAATGGGGTGATCTTTTATATTTTGACCTTGTCTGGAGGTCTGTCTTGATAACTATTCGGGATAGAATAATGCCATTTCCCAACATAACTTAACTTTTTTTAAATGCAACTTTATTCTCCCAGCAGATTATTTTAATAAATCAGAAATTTAGCAAAAATAATTTCTATGTTTTCTCTAAACGTTTGCGAGATATTTGCAATTAAACTGGTAAGAATACTTATTTTTTCCAAAGTATCGACGACTATGAGAACAGTTAAGGCACCTGTCAATCAGTGAGCGATCGACGCAAGCTTGGCAAATGAGGCTAAGATACTATCTATAACAAGAAATATACTCAACTATGATCATATAGTACCACTTTTTGATGAGCGAACTAACGTCATTTTTTGTTCTGAACACGTATTTCTTTGTTGTCAACAGTTCGCATGTCAAATAATTTGTTGCTGTCAATTTGAAGTAACAGTGGAAACAATCAACGACATGACTTATTTTACATATTATTGTCGCTGTGTAAAACAATGTATTAAATAGAGATACAAAAAAATGACGTCAGTCCGCTTATCAAAAAATTGGACTATAGTACTCCTGGGTACTTTTTTTTAAATAAATAGTTATCGGATAAATAATCACCCTGTAGTTGTAATGTAAATAGTGCTGGTTGGGTGGAAGGAGCCAAGAAATCTATATGGTTTCTATGTTATGTTAGTTTCATTTGAAGGGATTTTTAGAAGGATTATAGTTTTGTCATTTTAATAATAAATTCTAATATTTGTAGCGTTGCAAAAATTTCAAACATCTCTATAGTTCTAATACAAAAACCTAATAATATAGTTATTGGTTATGAGTCACTGTTCGTTCATCGAAAACATTTTTATCAATGACCTTCTCATCGAAGACATTTTCATCGAATGACATTTTCATCAAAAACATTATTATCAAATGACATTTTCATTAAAATCACTTTTATGAAATGACATTTTCGTCAAAAACACTTTCATTGAATGACGGTAGGTTTGGTTGGTTGGTTGGTTTAGTTGGTTGGTTTGATTGCTTAGGTTGGTTGGTTTGTTTGGTTGGTTTGATAGGTTGATTAAACCAACCAATCAAACAAACCCACCAAACCAGCCAACCAATGTCATTGGATGAAAGTGTTTTCAATGAAAATGTCATTTGATAAAAGTGATTTCAATGAAAGTTTTATTTGATAAAAGTGATTTCGATAAAAATGTCATTCGATAATAATGTTTTCAATGAAAATATTTTCGATGAGAATGTCAATGATGAAAATGTTTTTGATGAGTGTGTTTTCGATGAACGGACAGTGACCCTTTCATTATATGCAGGTGGTTATCCTTTAATGTTCACTAGTTTGATTTTTTTTTCAAATGACTTAGGCTCAGTTACCAACATACAGACCAGGCATACCACCTGAACAGCTCTCCCCAGACCCCGAAGATACTCATATTCGCGAGGAACTAAGGTACATTCACAGCCATTGATTTACTAACTCTAGCAAAAGTACAAGCCAAAAATGCGAATAAAATGTTAAAAGTGTTCCTACAGGATTATTTTTCTTAAACATTCCTCTTCTGGCTGTAAGTTTTTTATTCTAACAGCTGTCGAAAAATTTCAAGTTTTAACGTGTCGACATGGGAACTCCACGATATGCAATTTGAAGTTCACGACTCCATTAACCTAGCGACCCCACCTCAAGAAAATCAAAATTTAGTCATACCATAATTGTGTGCTAATTTCGTCCCCAATCAAAAAATGTTGTGCTCCTTTGGTTTATGAAAAAGCCGAAAAAGAAAATGGGGTAGGTAGGTTAATATTAACTTAGCGACCCCACATGTTTAGGTATCACGGAATTTAAACATTTCAAAAACCAGTATTATCTGCATATTATGTGCTAATTTCGTTCATGATCATAAAATTTTGCACTCGTCTGGTTTCCGAAAAAATCGAAAAAGAATGTGGGTTACCTAGGTTATTAACTTAGCAACCCCACCAGGAAATATGGCGCTAAACTAAAAATTATTGGTTTGAAAATTATGTGATAATTCTTACACATATTCATGGAGCACATAAGTTTGTAATAATATATTTTTAATTTGGAATCGTACTTCAGATTGCGAATGCTAGGTTATTACAAATGATGTAATGTAATATCCTTTTCACTGATTTTCTCGAAAACCAGACAAGTACAAAATTTTCTGATCATGGACGAAATTAGCACATAATTTGCAGATAATACTGGTTTTTTAAATTTCGTGATACCAAACATGTGGGGTCGCTAAGTTAATATTAACCTAGCAACCCCACCTTTTTTTTAAAAAACATAATTTCAAATGAAAACTTTTTTTTCTTATATATTCGTGGAACACATAACTAGCACATAATTATAAAATCAAAAATTTTTAGTTTGGCGCCATATTTGTTAGTGGGGTTGCTAAGTTAATATTAATCTAACTACCCCATTTTATTTTTAGATTTTCTGGGAAACCAGAGGAGCACAAAATGTTTTGATTGGGGACGAAATTAGCACATAATTATGGCATAACTATATTTTGATTTTCTTGGGGTGGGGTCGCTAGGTTAATAGAAGTAATTTCACGTTCTCTCGAAAAATGCACAGATAATGAACTATATTACCTTGTCTTAGATGGGTCCCCGCCATGACCATGGACTCGGACCTTCTGATGTACCTGCGAGCGGCTAGAAGCATGGCCGCCTTTGCCGGTATGTGCGACGGCGGATGTCCGGAAGATGGCGCCAACGCCGCCTCTCGGGACGACACCACTATCAACGCCTTGGACGTGGTAAGGACTCTGAATTAATATTAAGTCCCTAACAATTCACCTAATTCGTTAAACACGTTTTCCATCAGAATCAAAATTGGTAGAATCAATTCTTTGTAAGAACATTTTTTAACAGAATCGTAATTTATCAGAATGAAACGATCATCTCCCTCGAGGTCATATGGATCAGTTACGCACGTGACCTTTTTATGTGTCGGCCTCAGCGAAGTCACGTGGTTACTTCGACTCCGCCCACAGCTTATGAAAAAGGCGGTCCCAATTCAGAACCCTTGCCGTTTATCTGCACAGTTAAACTGCGCGTTAATGTTGATGTGGGTAAATGCAGAACAGTTTCTTATAGAAAAAAAACTCACAATCCATCCCAACCTTAAAAAAATGGTACTTGTGCTCTATTTCGTAGACTGCGGGACGTTATTAGCCTGGAATGCTTAAAAAATTATTATTCTTCTATTATACTAAGCAGAATATCATATGGCATTCTGTTCTGGGGCTCCTCACCTTATGCAATGAATATTTTTATTGTTCAAAAGCGACTATTAAGATGCATGGATTAAATCCGCAAACATCCTGCAGACCATATTTTAAAAAGGTAAGTATCCTCACTGTACTATCTTTATATTTTGTGTACCTAGTAACGTTTATTAAAAATAATCCTGATGTTTTCCCTATAAATCAAAATAACCATTCTGAGGATATACCTCATCACTCCTCTACTTTCTTTGAGAAAAATGCCTTCTTTCGGGCTATCAAAGCATACAGATCCTTACCAATGCAAATTAAAAGTATTCAAAACATTCCAAATTTTAAAACAGCAGTTAAGGGATATGCCCTTGAAAATTGTTTTTATAGTTTCCTATTTACTTAAGCAGTTCATAATAATAATCAATGTATTTTAATATTTAGTTAAGGATATTCTTTGTATTTTGTTCCAATTTAAAACATTTGATGTTGCTAGGTTTTACATATTGTAAAGTATTGTGAGCAATAAACTAAGTAAGTAAGCAACCAACCTAATCCAACCCAGACCCTTAGATGTTTTTTGTCCCCTTAACATTTTGTTCTGTGAAATTAACTCTGTGTTTCGGACTTTCATTGTCTATATTTTATTTATACACGACGTTTCGATCAGTACAATATTTGATCGTCTTCAGGTGCAAACTACAATCTATTCCCAAGGCTACGTACTTATATACTGGGGAATCAATCAATCGTGAAGTTTAAGAAGTTGGCTCCGCCCAAGAAAGGGCTTCCAATTATTTGGAATTTCAACACTTGGTTTACTGAAAATACCATGATTCTGCCCAATAAAGGCAGCTTCAAGGAATTTTCGTTTCTTCCAGTGTGATTTCGTTGTTTCACCTCTTTGGGTATTCGTCTGATGTCACAAGGAATTGATAAATGGATTCCTTATTTGTTTGTTCCCCGGTTTTGTTTTACTAAGAAGGCTTTGAATCGTATTATTAGATATAAAAGCTGTTTTAATACATACATTACATACATTTGCCTGGTTTTGGCCTTGTAATCCCTGTCCTGTTTGCTGAAATTTAGAAATAGTATCTGTTATAAGTTTAAAGCTGTAACCATTTTGCTGCAGATTCTTCTTAATGTTTCTTATTTCGATTTCCAAGTCATGAGAATTGTTACAAATTTGAACGGATCTGTTATACAAAGTCCTTATTATGCCTCGTTTGGTTGTAACAGAATGATTTGAACCTTCATTTAAATATTGTCCTGTGTTAGTGGGTTTACGATAGACTGTTGTTCTGATGATGTCGCTTTCTATTTGTTTGACAAGTACATCAAGAAAAGAAATTTGACAATTTTGCTCCAACTCCATTGTGAATTTAATGGTGAGTCTTATGTTATTTAGGTGGTCAAGAAATTCTGAAAGTTTTTGGTTATTTCTACGTATAATTCTCTTAAAACAGACTTTACGTTCAACAGACCAGCTAGCCCTGGTTCCGAGCAACATCGGCGACCCCCCCCCCCATTCTCCACTCGTTTCCTTTTTTAACAATTTTTTTAAAGATTCATTTGGAAACCTTTTTAATAAGACGGCTTTTCTGCGACTATACGACAAAGTATATGTAGTTTATTTTATTATTTTTCTTACCTACATACAGACACAGTAAAAGCATAAACTACCTACTTAAAACTGACAAAACTAGATAAAATATGAAAATATTTTACGAACAAACATGTTAAAAACTAAAAGTCAAAAGGTACAAAAATATAAATAGTACCTCCACTAAAAATAATAAGAATAATTAGAACTCCCGAGCGGCCAACTGTATTTTCAATGCCAAAGACGATAACCGATTTTAACATATAGTGTTTCTTAAATATGTTTTTATTAATTTAAGTTTTGAAACGGATTGTTCTATCGATGCGACAGTCACAGAAATTGTAAGATACAGAAAACATAGTGTTATTATTTCAGTAAAGCTAGAGCAGGATGAGTAACTTCAAATGGTAATACTTGATAGGAAAGTCTTCATCGAATATAATTAGCAAGTGTAATAACAATAGGTTGCACCTATTTACTCAATTTTTAAAAACGGTAATTTCTCATTATTACTTTTTATTAAGGTTGACCGCGGGCCCCTTTTGTGGTCCCGGTCCTGGTGTCACGGACCCACTGGAACCATTGTACCCACGCCGCGACCTCGAGGGTCATTTAACCATTCTGACAAACTAAGGAAGGAGCCAAAAAGATTTTTAGGTTTAGGCATTTTTTTGGAAATGTTGATTTGTTATTAATATTTAATTATTCTTTGCCTAGCTTCACGACTCGGGCTACGACCCGGCCAAGGCCCTGCAGGCGCTGGTAAAATGTCCGGTGCCCAAAGGCATAGACAAGAAGTGGAGCGAAGAAGAGACTAAGCGGTTCGTCAAAGGACTGAGGCAGTTCGGAAAGAATTTCTTCAGGATTAAGAAGGATTTGTTGCCGCATAGGGATACTGTAAGCGCTGTAAAAGCATTGTTTTATATATTTATTTATTTAACAGCCCACTCAACAGAACAAGTTCCAATTATAGAGTGGGGTGCAAAAATCAAACTAAATTACAAAGACATATGTTTTGCCTACATATTAGAGTAAATGAAGTCACTAATAAATTTAAAATAATCTTTCCATACCTACTTAATTATTACATAGTAAAAAGAGTCAGGGTAGAGTAACAAAATTGCAGACATAGATCCAAAAGTACAGGGAAAAAAAATAAACATTCACACACTAATTCACATAGATACAGATAAAATAGTTAAAAGTACAAAAAATCAAAAGTCATTTATATAAATAAAATGGGAAGTTAGAGAATAATGTTTTTCATTGTTCTCTCACTGCAGTTAAATATGTCAAATTGGTCCTGCACATCATTGTATGAGTTACAAATCCGATTAATAGGGCAAAATTTTTCAATGTTGGTTCTTGAACGCTGTACATAAAAGGTTGATCTCTCGCGGGCCGAAATTCTAGGTTCACTTGATTTAATAGCTCATTTTATTATTGATGAGCTTATAGATAAAATTTATTTCAGTTAATTTTCGGCGAGCTTCTAATGTCTGCAAAGAAAACGTATCGAACAGAATTTTACTGAGAAAATCAATCTCAGGATAAACATTTTCACACCTGTACCACATATACTTAAGAAATGTCATCTGTATTTTTTCAATTTCGTCCATGTGCGCGATAAAATGGAGACCAAATTACTGAGCCGTACTCCAAGAGTGAACGCACATAAGCAAAGTATAAAATTTTGAATCTGTGTACTGAGTTAAATTCACGCGAATTTCTAAATATGAATCCCAGCATTCGGTAACCCTTATTTAGCATATCTTCAATATGTGGCACAAATGGAAGCCTCTGATCAAATGTCACACCCAAATCCTTAAATTTTGTTGATCGAGGGACAGAAACGTTCTGGATTTGATAGTCATATTCAATAATTTTATGTTTAAGGGAGAACGATATGACATTGCATTTAAGAGGGTTAAGGGGAAGACGATTTTTAATGCACCAGTTGTTTATCAAATTTAAGGCGCTTTGCAGTTTTTTACAATCTTCGAGACTGTATATAGTTTTTTGTCGTCCGCGTAAAGAAGTCCTTTTATGTCATCATCCAGATTATCGGAAATGTCATTAATAAAGCAGTTGAACAAAAGAGGATCTAGTATGGAACCCTGAGGTACCCTGGAGGATGCCAATACCTCCGGCGAGGCACGACCATAGCATTCCACACATTGTTTTTTGTCTGTTAGCATCGAGTGAAAAAGATAAGTTAATTTTATAGATAAATTAAATGTGCTTCCTGCTAAGTAGAATGCCATGGTCGAGCCTGTCAGAGGCCCTAGAGAAGTCCGTATATAGATAATTTTACCTATATATATAGGTTTTTGTCAAGCAGAAAAAAGCAAAAAATATGCAACAAATATTTTGAAAGTGTTCATAAGAACTGTTAAGAATGCATTCTTGAAAAATTTCACCACTCTTACATTTTTAGACCAATAGAATGGTGGTTTAAAAATTTTAACGTTTCGTTTCGAAAATATTTTCCTCAGGGTCAAAATTTAAGTATGGACATGGATGCTAGGTATTAATATGTACTTTTTTTCGGCAATTTCTTTCTAATAACTTTTTCACCCCTAGCCGGAATTGGTAGAGTTCTACTACCTGTGGAAAAAGACGCCGGGGGCAAACAATAATCGTCCTCACCGTAGGAGGAGGCAGGGCTCCCTGAGGAGGATCCGAAACACGCGGAACAGTAGAGGAGGTAATAACAACACCACATCCACAGCAGGTGAGTTAGTGTCTGTCCTGTTAGTTAGAGCGGTGGCCTAAAGAAATGCTGTCTGTCATTCTTCGTGCGGTGGCGATATCTAGCTTTTTTTGCGGGAAAACTGTTGCTCTTCTAAGTGCCGGTTTATCAGAAACCGGTTAAACCCTGGTTAAAATAACCCTCGTGTTATACTGATCCCAATTGACCGCATTTTTGGCCATTTTATAAGAATTAGGTTTTTCTTTCAAAATTGTTAATTTCTAGACAAATTTAACATTTTTTGTGTTTCAATACCTCCAAAAAAACAGTATTTTGGGACTTATTTAACCAAGGAGGTTAGTCAAATGCTGGACTCATGGTGGTATGAAACTGGAGGAGTACACAGACGCACTGGAAATAGTTACTCATGTATGAAGCAGTCCGTATAAAAATAATAAAATATTTAATATCTTAAAAACGAGGAGAGATAGGTATAGAAATGCTATTCATATTTAGAACGTTTTCCAAAATATTCCAATGGCACACTCATCTTGGCCAGGTGTACCAGTTCGATCAAGTAACACCCCCCGTCCCTCAACGAAATTTAATTTTAACCCCCCCCCCTCAACGAAACTTAATTTGGATATTGTAAAAATTATGTACCGATTTAGTTCCCTTTAAAAAAAATGTACTTAATGAATAACGGAGTTATTCGCCCTTAAAAAGGGGGTGTGGCTTGGCACTAAGCTGCACAATTCGGTTCCATCGGTTCCTAAGATTTTTGTTTGTTTGTTATGGGGTGTGTAGCTTGATATCAAGACACTCCCCCCTCTGCCTTGGAAAGGGATTTGAAAAAAAATAATTATGCCATAATTTGCTTCTAATTATGTACTAATTTCGTCCCCTTCTATAAAATTGCCTACTCTCAAGATAACTTCATTTTTTTTTGTTTTTATGGGGTGTGTAGCTTCATATCAAGGCACACCCCCCTCTGCCTAGGAAAGAGATTAGATATGTACGTGTATGTGTGAATTATGTACTAATTTCATTCATTCCTAGAAAATTTCCTACTCTCAAGATAACTTATTTTTTATATCAAGCTACACACCCCATAAAAACAAAGAAAAATAAGTTATCTTGAGTGTAGGCAATTTTTTAGAAGGAGGCGAAAATAAATAATTAGTACCAAATTCTGGCACTTTTGGTCGAATCTCTTTCCTAAGCAGAGGGGGGTGCACCTTGATATTAAGCTACACACCCCATAAGAAACAAACAAAAATCTTAGGAACCGATGATTTTTGTAATATAAAAGTACCCTTCTTTAAGAGTACATAATTGGCACAAAATTATGCCATCCCCCCCCCTTTTAGGTGCGAATAACTCCGTTATTTATTAAGTACAAACATTTTTTAAAGGGGATTAAATTAGTACATAATTATTCAAACTTTTCAAACCCAACCAAAATTCATGCACTTTTTTTCGCAACCTCTTGGGCTGGGCATTAACAACGAATTTTACTAGAATTGATGTATTTTGTTTACTTTCTAATAATGAGCAACAAGTTAAATATTTGAACGGTTTTACCGCCAAAATAAGCAGATGCCCCGTTGATCCAAAAACAGGTACCTTTTTTAGTAAAAAATTTGTAGTACCAAGTAGTTTAATTTTACATTTTTGTGGTAATATTTCTCTTTTATAAGGGGGTCATTTCCACACATGACGTGAGACACATTTTGCTTGTAGTAGTAAGAAAATCTTTGCGATAATAAAATAAATTAAGCATAGTATATTTCTTATTAGCGGTCGACCCGCGTCGTTGTCCGCGATATCCAAAAATCATGTAATTTGTGAAATGTGAAACAAAAAGTGGCCTTTGTTTTAGTCCAGGTTAGAGGCCCTGTATACTATTTTTGACAGTTATTTTTTTACCAGAGGTGAGCAACTGGATTTGACAGTTGCTAGAAAAATGTTTTTAAAAAAATTGTGTGTTGGCAATGATAGTTGGTAACCCCTGACAGTAAATAATTTTGTCACTGTCACATTTTTGATTAAGAAACGTCCGGTTTAAAAATGGAATTTTGCTGGATCAAAAACTGTAAACACGTGCCTCGACGAATTTGTATTGTTCTGTTGTACAACGGAGAAAGAAACTCAAGAAAAGTGGAAAGGAAACATGCATTTACCAAGCTAAAAAAATAGCCGAATTTGCGAGGTAACTGAGCTATAAGCAGTAGGTACAAAAATACGCATTTAGCATGTACTTTGTTAATAAATAACAGATTATGTTTCCGTGTTTTATTGTAAGAAAATTAAATATAGATCAATATAATAGGAGTCTTTATATTTGACCTATTATTTACATTTTTAATATCTCCGCGTGTATTTTACCTGTTTGTTTTTGTTTTTTTTTTGTCAAAACTTGACATATTTTACTAACCAAAAAAAAAACAATCTTTCAAAAACTGTCTGTGGAAATTATAAAAGGAGACAACAAAACATCAGTCCATTTAATAAAATCGCTTTTACATGCAAATATGAAAAAAACTAGAAAGAGAGGGCAATATGAGTTGCCCACCTCTGATAAAATAATAACTGAGGGCTAGCTAGAGGGCCTCTAGTCCAGGTCACACCTTATCTTCTTACCAAATTTCCTGTGATTTGAGGAACAAACACGCACACATACGTAATGATAATAATAATAATAATAATATATAATGTAGAAGTGCGGGCGGGACAATTCCGATGTACGTAGGTCACCTTGCTGGGCCCGTTGCACGGCCACTATCCATGGTTTAGCCCTGGAAGCCTGCCTCTTTCGCAAAGGAACAGATTTTTCTGGGCTGCAATCTTCTTACATCGCCTGGGACCAACAGATAGTTCCCAAGGTGCGACCCTCTTAACCTGGCCAGAGTCGGACACTCCAGCAGGACATGCAAGGACGATTCTTCTTCCTCCATGCACCATCGACACTCCGAGTCTTGGGCAATTCCCAGTGTCTGTAGGTGCTTTTTGAGGCAAGAGTGTTAGGAGCCCTGTTGCTGGTATCACATCCTTCCTGCCTAGGTGAAGCAAGGACTTCGAGCAGGTGCTCTTTGATCAGCTCTGTTTCGGTTGGAGCGTCCATGCTGACCACGATTTTGACCTGGAGCTTCCTGAGCTCCTTGGCCAATTTGTTTACATCCGCCGCATCCGTACGCGCCCCTGATGTGTTTGTAGAGTGTCCAATGGGTACTTATGCAGTTCTCTGTCGGGCCTCTTGTGTTGAAGAAGATCTACTTGGGTCCTTGAACAGTTCCTTGTTGATCCTCCTCTTTAGAGGTTCCACTGGGTACCTGTTCGGTTCCCTGTGTTACCTCCTGGTTGTCAGAGAGTCCTTCTGGAGTTACCTCACAGACGAGTAAATCGGCTAGAATCACCTCCCCAGCACTTCGGAAAGGGGGCTATGCATATATGCAGTTACAAAATTGACCTTTCTACAAGTGTATAATATATACGGACTACCAGCTTAAATGCCTCAAAACTTCAAAAGTACGACAATTTGTCATATTGTTTAAAAAAGGTCTCTAAAACTAAAAATATTTTTTACTTATATTAAAGGCAACCTTATTTTTATATTAAATTTTGCATAATACTAAAAAATCAGCAAAAATAATGTTTTAGTAAAGTCTTTATTGAACAATATCAAATTATCACTCGAGTAACGGGCGAAGGCTGTTCTATAAAGAGGGCGGTAACCCATTTTGGAGTTGATAAAATAACAATAATACGATGAAAACAGCGCTGGATTGAAAACAATTCGACGAATAAGAAACTTGGATTAGGACAAAAACGATGGTAAACTTAATACTAATTATTTTAACTTAAAAAAGACGTAAAATAAATAATTTAGTATTTAGTAGGATCACCATTTTTCTCTATTACAAGCTGCAAACGCCTGGGCATTGAAAAGATTAAATTTTGAAAATACTGATGGTCTTCTGAGAGCTGATCCAATGCGTGATAAATAGCATCGCTTAACTCTTCAGCATTTCGTGGTCTCCAATTCCTTTGGTATATTATTTTAACGATTCGACCCCTTATATTTTCCATTGGGTTAAGGTCAGGGCTGTTGGCTGGCCAAGGAAGTGTTTCTATATTATTATTCTGAAACCATTGGCGAACATTAGCCGTGTGTACTGGACAGTTATCCTGCTGATAAACGAAGTTATTATTTTCATGTAAAGCCTGTACAGATACCAGCATAACGTTTTCAAGGATTTCAATATATCGTTTACTATTGAATCTTCCTTCGATTCTCCAAAAAAAAAACCCAAACCTCTAGCACTAAACCAGCCCCACATGTTTACAGAAAAATGTCCAGCTTTTTTAATTTGGTTTGTATATTCGGGTTCAAATCTAGAATTTGGTGGACGATAAACTAAAATTCTTTTGCTGCTTGAAGATGATTGAAAAATTTTTTCGTCAGTGAAAACCACCCTCTCCCAGAAGTCATTATCACGAGGAACGTTGTTCAGTGCAAAAATCACTCTGGCGTGTTTTTGTTCTTCTGTTAGAAAAGGCTTCTTTGCAGCAACTCGACAAGAGACTTCTGATTTCGTTACTCTTCTATTTACTGTTGCTAAAGAACCCAGAAATAATTTTACATTAGCTGCTTCAACCGACGTTGAAAAGGGATTTTGTCTGAGATGGTCAATAAGTGTCTCATCTTGCACTTCAGAACTTACTTTTGGTCGTCCTGATCCATCTTTCCTATCCGTAGAATTATTTTCAATCCAGCGCTTTTTCCATCCAACACCGTACTCAACTAAAAAGCCTGTTAACTCCTACCCCCTCAGTGCCCTTTAGCCTATCGTGGCTGCCAGTTTTATAACCAAATTGACAAGTAAAACATGGATTTTCTGTCAGTTTGGTGTCAATATGGCACCGATCATAGGCCAAAGGCTACTAAAACGAAAATGAGTTAACTGGCTTTTTAGTTAAGAACGGTGTTGTTCCATCGCATTATCATCATTTTATCAACTCCAAAATGGGTGGCGGCTCTTCTTATAGACCAGCCGTCTTCTATAACTCGAGTGATAATTTGAACTTTTTTAAGGATATCACACTGAATGTTAAGCTGTCAGGCATACTAAGCTGGTGGTGCCTTATAATAGTATACACTAATGAAAAGCTAAATTTTGAGGCATAGGAAAAAATGCATCTCTGAGTTTTTTTTGAAATCAAGTGTACAACTCTGACTGAACTGAGGAAGGTTTTTAATTGTGGTGCCTCATTCACGCCGCCCAAGCCAAGGCCCCCACACCCGTCCCCATTCATCTAAGCGCTCCCTATCTTCGGCACACCGACCCCAAAGAGCTGCGTTCTAGGGAGGTGCGGTATGACGTTCCCCAACAGGATTTAGTCACTGACTTATTCAGTCGGGTCCACCCCCGCGACTTGGACGCACCTGTTGAGAATTACCCAAGTGGGATTCAGAGAAAGGAGATCTGGGTCCCCTTGGGCTGGGTTAATGCTGGTATCTTACCAATCCAACACAAGCAAAGGCGGTCGTAATGAAGTGAGAAACAAAAACGCTTTGTCTGATATGCCACAAGTGTTACTTTAATTTTTATTTGCGGACACGAGATTCACTTTGTTAAAATCAACAATAGTAGCAAAAATATTTCCTAAATCTACAGATAAATAAACAGTAAACCCTGATGCACTGCTTATTTATAGTTACATACACACAAACTTTCGCATTTATAATAATCCTATAAAATTGGTTATTTAATACAGTGTAAAGAACAGGACTTTTATTTTGTCCCCTTGTAACGAACGAGACTTTTGGAATGTCACGTCGTAACGGATGAGACTTGTTCTGTCCCGTCCGTTACACTAAAATTTAGTAATTTTTAGAGAAATTATACATATCCAAAAAAAAATTTTGATTTTTTATGGGGATATTTTGTGTAAACCAAATACTATGCCTAGTTTTTTTATTATCACTAAAATCTTTTTACAGCTACAAATAAAATGGGCCTACACCGTGCGTTGGATGGCCCAAGGGTGCTTTAGTTGTTCTTTCGTCCGACTAACCATTTGGCGTTATGACAAAAATGGTTTTGTACAGAACAGTTGGATTTTTTATAATTTTTTTCGTAGATTCCTTTAAGCTTTATACAAAATTACCAAAAGAGTAATGGTCAATTTTGATGATTTTTACTCCAAAAAAAAGTCTTGTAAATACTTTACGTTATATTCATTTTTTGGGCCACAAAATTCAGCTTTTTTTGGATTGTCTATAGCTTTTGACAAAACTGCTCGATTTTTAAAGATATTGGGTTTTTAGAAAGATAAAACTTGATACTTTTTCGATTCAATTGAAAATTTCAAATTTCTCAAAAATCAGATAGTTTATATAATGTCAGATAGTTTTTAAAAATGTGTAATTTTCGTCCCCCCTGAGAAAAATTAATCTGCGACACTGAACTAACTCTGCTTTCGCTACAAACGCTCATTGTTTATGTGTATATTGACGTATCATTTAATTAAATCGGTTGAGAAATGAAAAAGTTATAAGCTTTTAGATTATGATTACATATTTTTTCAATTTGCTATAACTTTTGGCCTGATTAGTTAATTTAATGAAAATATTGTTTAAAGAGACAAAACATGAGAGTTGCGTCCGTTTGTTCCAAATTTGACATTAAAATAAATTCAGGTTGTCGGATAGTTTTAAAAAGACTTAGGTTTTACACGCCTTATTTGTTTTTTAAAGTAAGACGCTGGACAAAATATAAATTAGTATTCCCAAATCTCAATTTTTTTCTTCGTATATTCGGGTTTTCGGATATTTGGATTATTAGTGTTTTTCTTAATTAGTAGTCAAAAAACTTATAACTTTTTTATTTCCCAACTGATTTAATTTAATGATACTTCAATATTCACAGAAACAATGAGAGTTTGTAGTGAAAGCTTTAGAATTTTTTCAGGGTCGCAAATAAATTTTTTTCAGGGAGATGAATATTACACATTTTTTACACGAATCTAAATACTCTTACGTTTTATCTTTACAAAAAGCCAATATATTTCAAAATCGAGTAATCAAGACAAAAGTTATAGCGAATCCAACAAAAACGGGATTTTGTTGCCCAACCTATATAATAACATGCATGATATTATTTGGTAGTTTTTGGTATCTTTGTAGTAGAAAACTAAAATTAACCAACTAAACTACTTAACTTTATTAACCAACCAATTTAATAACCTTTATTTACATTGCTAATTATATGTTATCTTTTTCACCATATTTGATAAATTTTAGTTATTATTTTTATCTAAAAAGCTATCTATTAAACATAATTGTAATTGTGTTTTTTAAGGGTTGATTTTCTTTTTCAATCAGGCGATCGTCCAACAAATCTTATTTTTTGTCGATCTTTACTTTAGATACTAAGCAAAAAAAAAACAATGGAAACTTTAAAATGTAACAGCTCAGCTCTAATTTCTTCTAGCTTTGTAACATGATTTCTTTTTTCCCTCTAATAAAATAATACTAAACTTTTCTACGAAAAATAGTAGACAACTTGTAAAAGAGAAAATTTTCCTGACTAAATTTTTTTTTAAATCAACTTTTTTTAGGCCACCTACCTACAAAATATACAGAGTGGATAGTGTGCTTGGAGGTTGTAAAAATGCGACAACGCTCTCTGTATATTTTAGTAGTGCACCTTGTTTTATTTTTTTTTCGGTAGTTTTGAATTTTTTATAATAATCTATTTGTATAGTTAATTAAATTTAGGAATATTAACTAATGGGTTAAAATTAAAGCAGTGGTTGTGATATGTTAAGATTTTGATTGCAAAAAGTTTGGACACCTTGTTATTGATTTAAAAATTCGGTCTCAAGTTGACTGACTCGTGATGCTAGTATAAATAAAAATTTTAAAATAAATTACACAAAGAGTAATAAACATAACAAGTTTGAGACGCGAGCCGCAGGCGAGTAAATTAATTTATCTGAGCGTCTAATGACCATAACATGCGAGTTAGTGTACTATACTTCACTTATGATCAATGAAAATGTCATCATAAATATCAAAACAAATAAGGTTACTAAGGTACTTTTCATATAATATATCTTTTTTAAAAACACTATATGTTTTCCATGGCAACGCGGAGACTTTATTTATGTTCAAAATTATGGTCAAAAATTTGGGGGTAGCTTACTTATTTTGACTTTTCGCGTTCTACGCCGCAAAAAACCAAGTATAATACTAAAATTGCAGAATTAACTGCTAAAAAAACGCTACCCAACTACGTATTAAAGTAACTGGGTGTAATGTTTAAGGTTGCATTTACAAGTGCATTTATAATTGAAATGGAAACACTCCTGGTAGCTGATACCGACAAAAGGTTAACTTAAAAACATGCAGATTTAAAAATCGGCTACTGGCGTTAGACGAAATAATCGAATTCTATTTTAAACAGGAGCGTCAACGACTAGCAAGAGTCTTTCCAAACTCTAAATGGAGCTTTACTGACCTGTTTTGTTAGTACTCAAGTATCCGTGTGTTTTTGAAACTGAGGTTCTAAAATCTATCCTTTACACTCCAAGATTTCACTAGTACACTTGCACATAACGATGCCGCAATAATTTAAATTTAAAAAAATGGTTGAATCAAAATAAAAACAAAATTATGTGGGGTTATGGGCGCCGCATGTTTCTATGCGAATTCCTAGTAATTCCAGCGAGCCAGTAAAGTTCTCTTGGTTCTTTGATAGACTCGGGGTAATGCCCGCGCAGCGCTTGGCCTTTTTCGGAGGGCGACCGCACACGCGGAGTGGTTTCATATTTGTTTTAGAACAATTTTTTTGAAAAAACATTTTTGAAAGATAAACAACCTCGAATGGTTTCCTGTCAGAAAACGTAAAAATACTCTTCTGTCCCACTGCGGCCCGATTTAAAGTTTGTTGACAAAAACCTGCAGTTACCATGGAATCGTATAAATTCTGCGATCTATCGGCCAACACTTGAAATGCGTGTGTCTCCCAAATTCAATGAAGTGTGACTGATTGATCGGTTTTCTTTTCCGGAGTGCACAGGCTTTTAGAAAAAAGGAAACTTAGTTTGTATTTTCGCTAAAGCAAGGAAATATAAAAAGGAAAAATGTAATCCAGAGGAAATTGTGAGTATTTCTCTAATTTTTTTTTGTAAATCGGGTTTGTTCTAAACCGCAATTATTTTGAGGCTTTTGGGATAGATGACCAGAGCTTTTATTTTGAAATGATCACTTCTGAAAAATTTCGGCTAATTCTGATGTTTAGTTTTCCCTGTGCACTCTGGCAAAAGATTAAAAAATTAAAGAACAAGGCGTTGCCAGTTGTACTTTTTTTTACTTAAAATCTGGGGAGAAACTATAGCCTTAATAACTATTTATTGTTTTAAAAATATAGAAAAATAATTCACATTTTTGCGTCAATAAAGTTTCATCGCTTGTCACGCCATCTTGTGGTTTACGTCTAAGCTTTATTATTATCCTAGGACCGTAAACGAGCCATTAAAATCGTGATGAGATGGCCGTAAAATTAGTATTATTTGTTGGTCGTAGGTAATAGTATATTACACAACAAACATGTGATGATGGTCATTATGTATGAGCATAAATGTGAGACGCAAGCCTAAGGTGGGCGTCTTAGTTCATTGAGCGTCCCAAAATAAGTTTATAAGGTCACTGAGCTCTCCTTTATCTTTTTATGTATAATTATGGAACAGCCAACCGTTTTTAAGTGTCCTTTTATCGACGTTCTCCACCATTTTAACCAAGAAATTGACAAATTCTTGATTATATCGTCAAGAACTGAAAAATTTAATAGCCCCTTAACTTGATCGAGCTCTATCAAATCCAATCTATTTTTTAACAATTACAACTACTGTTAACCGTAAGGAAAAAAAAATGTTAATTTTCGCGATCTACCAGGTCGGACCGCAGGGGCGGCGCCCCCGGCCCCCGAGAACCCCGAAAACAGGCCTTCGCCCCAGCTGGACCGAAAAGAACCGGGTGAAACCAGTTCCGTCACTGAAGACGATAATGAGAACGAGATGGAGAGCGGGGCGGACGAGAGTGACAGCAATGACGCACAGTACAGGTGTTCGCATTGCTTCACTACTAGTAAGTTTATTATACAAAATACCGAGAGGTTATCATCATAGATAAAGTAATAGCCTACGCGAGAGTGACCAATACTGTGTTATACTTAGGGAACATTGTTTGACGGCGACACGAGCGCGCCGGTGGCTACAGGAAGGAACTACTTGTACAGCCAGACGCATAATAAAATACATATATATTCTTTTGGGTAATTTTTTACAGACACTTACTTTAATAGACACTTGAACGTAAATTTTTCAACGCATCGGTATACGTAACGCGTTTTGACGGGCGTGATGACAGAATCTCGTTGCGTATGGAAGGATGTACGTATCGTTACGGACCCACGAACATACGCAACGATTTCAATCCATCGGGCATCGTTCGAAACATCGCATAAAAAAGTCAAAAATGTAGTGTATTTTGACATTGTTTCGACCGCGTTGCGTATACCGATACCGATGCGTTTAAATATTTACTTTAAGTGTCTAATAATAAAAAGATATGAAAAAACTTAACAGGCGCCGTTTTTCCCTACTTTTTAGTCTTAAAAAGCAATGCATTCGCAAAAGGTTTTAGCTCTATACAAACATTAACCAACTTTGTACTGTTCCATGCAGCTATAAAACTTTCTTTAGCTTAAAAAAAGTTTTTTGGACCCTTTAAAAATCTAAAATAGGAGGAGGAGGTTATAACTATGTTGAGGAATATTACCAAATATTAAAGGTAACAAGATTTTATTATGTTATTTTCCTTTATTAATTGGGGAAAAAAGTCTTACAGATTTTATAAATGTTTTAACCTATATCTCTTTTTTTGTTTGTATTTTAACCTATTATCTTCTTGCTTAACTCTGTATTATCACAATATTTTCTTCAGGGATTTGGTTTGGTAGTGATCCAGCCTGATTTCAATGGCATTTTAGACTCTACAATAAGTTGTTAATCCACTATATAGCTAATTCCATAAACTCGCGCGATTTCCAACCAAAACTGATTAAAATGAGGAATTTTTGAAAATCTAAAAAAACCGCTTGCCAGGCTTGACAGACTTTGACAAGCGGTGGCAAAAACCGGCAGGTATAAAATTAAAATTGCGTGAAATATATTTCGGAATTGAAAAATGTTCTTCTTTTATGTTTATATTGAATTTCGATTGCTCACACAGAGGGTGGAACCTGGGACGACGCCGTTTCGTCCTTATTAGGGACTCTTCAGCTAGGTGTACGACAACGACAGAGAATTTCGGTCGGTACTCGACAGAAATTCCGCTTGAGCCGTAATCTTTGGCACATAAGCGTAACCGAAATTCTCTGTCGTTGTGGGACACCTAGCCGATGAGTCCCTAATAAGGACGAAACGGCGTCGTCCTAGATTCCACCTTCTGTGTGAGCAATCGAAATTCAAGAAGTTCATTTTGCACTGAAGTAAAAAAAAACAAAAAACTCCTTGTTTTTTCGTTAGATTTACAGTGTCGCAGCCATCTTCTGTTTGTTTTATATACCTATTAGCTTAAATATACGCCTTACCCAGGCCAAACTTGTAAGCAACATCTATAATAATTAAACAAACACATTATTGTCAAGAGAGTATACAGTTCTTGAAACAATGCTAGGTGTGATGCGCAATACATTTACAAACTTGAGGTTTATAACCTCTCAAAAAATACCCTTTTTTGTAGAGTGGGAACGCCTCATAGGCCCCTCTTTTTGACGGCCCGTAAAATGCTTCTCTCAGTTTTCGCATGATTCAAAGCAGGTGAGAAGTGAGAAATTTGTTCACATTTACGGACACATCCCCTGGGCTGGTGTGAGACTTACTCGCTAAACCTAATAGACCAAGGGCAAGCAGTACTTCGACCATTAAGAGTACTGTAATGTCAGCAAGCTATATATCTGGCGCTGGAACGATAGTGAAAATCTAAAAATAATTGGTATTTTCAAGACTACTGCAACCAACTGCAAACAAACAAAAATTCAATATATCTTTCACACTGCACTTCTATGTTTCTATGTCTAACTCTTTAGCGTTTTTGAGATATATAATATTTTCTTATTTTTAAATTGAATTTTAGTTTTAAGTGATATCCGAAAATTATTGACACTAAATTTTAAAACTCTGCATTTGGCTAGAGGAGAACTTACTCTACTTTGCAGTTCAATAAATGTTAACTTTAAGTGTAGAGGGTGCTCAAAAAGTACCTGTTTATCAATAACATCTTTACTATCGCCCCAGAGCCAGGTGTCCCCATACCCATCTTGCCTACTCCTTAAAATATCAATTACAAAAGTATCGTAAATAATTTTCTAGAAACGAAAAACACCCGAACCACAAATTGATAGAAAATAATATGCCCGATCCTTAAATGAGCAGAACCACAATTCATCCGAATCGCTATTGGGCATGCGTCAAATTTAAATCTAGAGCGCTGTAGGCCCTGGATTGCGGCGTTGACAAGTTTCTCTATTTGGAATATGACACGGGGATTTTTTTTATTAAACGGTTTTATTTAACTTGACAGTTTCTGGCTGTCTAACTGTCTATCAAATCTTGCGATTCATTTTTGACACACTTCCCTTGAACCGAATTTAATAGTATGAAAAAATTTGGGGGTAGGGGGTGGTTGAGGGATGTAAAGGGGGTAAATTAATGCCGTAAGACTGGCAATGTAGCAATTGAATTCGTGGCTATCGGTCGATTGGGGTTCTTGAATGTTGTGGTTCGGCATTATGTTTCTATTAAATTATTTTCGTTAAAATTATTTTCTGACATTTTGTGTTTCTATAAAAATATGTTTCGTTTAAATTTAATTCTATGCATATATTTTCTAGCGATTTTCTAGACAATTTTTTTCGGACCAACTATTTTCTTTTCTTTTAAATTCTGACAAATTCTGCCAAATTTGGTTTCGGGTTTTTTATAGGGACCCCTCTTGTTCTTTTTTTTACAAATAATAATAGGTTGTTTTCTTGTTGGATCCTTAGATTCGAAAGATTGGGTGGCCGGAGGAAAAGACAGGCAGTTGCTGTGCTTCGACTGTCGCGCCCACTACAGAAAAACGAACGAATTGCCCCCGCTTATCGCCCCCGCTGCGGTTAATGGTGAGGACGACAGTCCTCAGAGAATGAGGACGAGAAATAAAGGTAATTTTGAGTCCCTATTGCTATTGCTATGTTTTCATTTCAGGTATTGAGTTCGTTTTCAAAGCTCATTGTATCTTTCTTTTATATAGCATATAGGTAAGTAGTACGAGTTTTTAAAATAAATTGCACTACCTGTTTCGTACGAATTTTAAAATAGGTTATATTTTTTAGTAATATTGTAATAAACACATTAAAATAAAAAAAAAAGATTTTTTGCAAAACGTGAGAAACGCGCTTTCATAATTTCAAATTAGACAAGGACCACTGTGCTGTGCTGATATAAAATGGGTTTGACGGATTACGGTTTTTATGGTAAATTGTTCTAGAGGGTGGATGTTCATAGGGATCCAACCAGAGAGAGAAACAATTTCTATATTCCCAGAGTTCCAACAAGAATTTATTAATTTTGCATTGAATGTTAAAACTTCCAAAGCTTATCTACTTTCAAAAATAACATAAAAAGGTATTTAAATAGTTACTAGACTTGTTGTATTAGGTCTCTAAAAGCAACAATTTTCCTGACACTGCAGAAGCTTGTTGTATCTCTGGTTGTATTACTTTTACTTAAATAGATTCGCAGAGTCTGTGCCTAGCAGGAAAAGTCAAGGAACTTTTTGTCATATGCAAAAATCAGTGAATTGAAAAAATCAAGAAATATTTTTTTTGCGGTCGTTTTTTGACATAAAAAAATGACTAAATTTTCACAAATAGTCAGAGAAAACCGAAATACAGTTTGGTGTTCGTGGGAAGACAAGATAAAATCAAAACAGTGTTTATTTTTATAATAATAATAATAATTTTTTTTGAAGGTGTAGGTTTATGGGTTGGGTTGGGTTGGGTTGGGATCTTGTTAATGAAATGTCCTTTTTTTGAAAAAAGTCATCGTTTCGCAAAATTTATTTGCTTCTTCAGGACTACTCAAAACGGCCGTTTTATGTGTCGATTTTATTGTCAATAGACGTCATCATTGGGTAAAGAGGCATTATTTTTTACAGAAGTACCGTGAAATTTGGATTAAAACTTAAAAAAAAAACATAAAAAAATACATTAAAATAATATTATTACGGCGAGTACTTCGTTCGCATTTCAATAAACAATAAAATCGACACATGGAACGGCCATCTTGAATAGCCCTGAAGAAGCAAATAAATTTTGCGAAACGTTGGCATTTAAAAAAAAGGACGTTTCATTAACAAGATCCCTCAACCCATAAACCTACACCTTCAAAAAAAATTAAAAAATAGGATCGTTAAACCATTTCTATAAATAAACCAAAAGCCGTAGTAATAATAACTTATTACCGCAATTAAGTTAGCCTGGAAAAAATTCAGAGCCAAAAACTCTTCTGGGCGCGAGCCGACTGCGTTTTTTAAAATTATTATTGTTACACATTTTGCGATACTTGGGCCATTGTATTATCTCATAGTTATATGTTTTGTTTTTAAACAGGTAAAGACGGCAAAGAACCAAATAGAAAGCAGCCAAAGAGAGGGGGAACCGAAACGCCCGAGCCAAAAACTCCTGTTAAAAATAATCCATCAGGTTAGTGGTCGTACTCTACCGTTAAGAGAAGGAATAATGCCTATATGTACCTAAATCAGCCTACATATAATTTTTTTTAAATAATTTGAAATGTTAAAAAAAAACTTTAAAAATATAGATAGGTATTGATTTAGTTTTGGAGACCTCTATCTCCTAGAAGGCCTGCAATTTCATTATTTTGAATTTCGAATATCAGTTTGTCCTAAATTTATTAAATTAAACCAGCATTTCTCTATTTTAATCTGGGTATTCAGGATCATTTTGTTATCTGCAGATATTATATGCAAAAAGCACTAGCCACGATGCTTTGCTTGTTGTATTTTGCGATTTGGCAGTTTACCCAGCCAAAAATTGTAATTTTTCAGAGCATAAAGTGTGTAAGACATAAGATGGTATTAATTTCTCTCTATCAAAGTTCTTTACAGTCTTTAAATTTACCAAAAAACGTGTCCTACTATAAGTGTATTTGCACATCTAAAAATCATTTAACAGGTGTTTAACTAAATTATTGGACCATGGCTTTACCATAACGAAACAAAAAATAACGCCTAACGTCATTTTTTAGTTAAACTCCGAATTAAACGCCCGAAATTGTAATAATAAAATAAATTTTTAATAACTATTTTGAGGTTAGGATCTTTCGGTTACTATTACCCAAGCAACAATTTTCTGACCAATGACCACATACTTCACCTAATGGACGTTAATTTCGGTGTAAAAAATTAGTTATCTTCAGACGGTCTTACATATTACGACAAAATTCCGTTGCTTTAACGTTAGATAATACTGCAGTAACATTGTTACCGTCTACCCAACGTTTAGCCGACCTGTCACGCGTCGGTGCATTTTCTAGTAAGCCAGTGACGTCGTATGGACGTTTTTACGAGACTAGTTACGTTCTGCCAACGTATCAACGTCTAAACAACTTTCACATTACGTGAACTTGCGACGTTTCTGGCCGGTCTTGCGACGTTTTCCGGCCGGAGTTTTTTGACGAACTTAAGTGCCCTTTTCTTGTGAAGAAGAAAAGTTTCCAAAGGAACTAATGGCATTATATTCTCCTTCTCTGCCTCACAGACAATGTACGGCAGATCGCCCTAATTCTTGAATCTCGAGAGAAGGATCTATCCCTCACGAGAAGGATCGATCCCTCAAGAGAAGGGATCAATCCCGGGGAATGATCTCATCCCTCGAAAAAAATATGCTTTTCCTTGAAACCTCTTCAAAATTTTAGACTGAAAATTATACATTTTACGCGCATGCTTGGAATGAGCGATCACCGCTCAAGAATACGAAACGGGTTCGACGTGGGATCGATCGATTCGACACAAATCTATGTCATTCCCTGGTCAAGAATTAGGGTCCTGAAAGGGAGATGACATTCCTAAAAGTATATGGGCGAAAGAGAAAGACTGGTGCTCTCTAAACAGTAATGTCTGATCCACAGCTTCACTTCTTGCCGCTCACTAAAAATACTTTTTGCTTTTGCTTCCAAGAAGAAGTAGGATCTTTCAAGTGTCCATATTTGAAAAAACTAAATTTTATTTCACAGTTCAACGACCATTTATTTAGAAAAATCGAATAAACAGTAAGGTTATGGGGACTGTCAACTGTCATCGGCGGAATTGTTGGAGCGTTTTTCAGTCGCATGTTGGGTTGGGTCGTGGCAAGTGGTTCATTTGGGAATGTTTGACGACTGTAGTCCATTTACGTGTATTTTTTGGATTCTCATAATATTTGCCATTTTTGGTGCCGTCGTTTATGTTCTAAGTGGCCGCCATTGTTTATATTTACTAAACACGGCAAAAAATATTACAAACACCATTGAATGGCATTTTGGAGACGTTTCATGTTCCGGGCGAGATAGGTATTTACCATGGAATACTAAAAAGAGGGCTTTAGTAGCATCCATTTTTTTACATTAAAAGAAACCAATATTTTTCGTTTAAACACAAACAAATCAAGGGCGCGCATATTTTTTCATTCCTTTTCTAAGGATATTTGTCAGTAAACCGAATTGCGTTTTTAAATTTTGCTCCCATAGTGGCCATATAAATACTATTTAATAAACGGTAATTATCAAATTATAATTTGTTGTTTGCCATTTTCTAAAATGTATAAAAATAAGTTCATTTTAGTAACCGAAAATCCCAAAGTTTGAGATGGGCAACATTTTGGGTAGTGAAACACCACCAAAAAATCAATAACAAAGAGGGCGCTAGTGTAGTCATTTTGGGTCGTATTTTACGACATAACGGGAACGATTACTATTCCGACTCCAGTCACTGCTCAACGACGTAAGGACTCAAAAATCATCCACTCATTTTGGTGTAAATCCGGGTTGTCTAAATGTTAGCCTTCTAATCGATTAAGTGCTTTTTGAGATATCCGTCAAAAAAAAATTATGAAACCGAAATCAGCAAAATTTTTAATACTATTTTTATTTAGTTTAGAATCGCGTCAAATGCCTGCCGAAAGCTTTTTAAGTTTAACAGCCGGTAGGTCGTAGGTTAATACATTTATGAGCGCCACGTATTTAAAGACATTGCACGAGGTATGATGTTAATATAGTATTAAATAGCCCAACTAATAAGTCAGCTAAATAGCAAAATGGCATTAAATACGAACTGTCACAACTATCAAGACCCTTCCCTGATTTAGGAAAATAAACACTTATATACTTACACTATACTCCTTAGTCTGTTCCTTTTCTTTTGTTTTCAATCTCACCAGGATTGTTTGATGAAATTTTGATATTTATTTGTCTTGATCAGGGTGTTCTGGTTATTACCAGAATGAAGAATAAATAAGTAACTAAATAAGAACTTTGGGCTGGGATTGTACCAAACCTGGACGACCTTCTTCAACGGAGAGTGGGAGAGAAATAGGAACACAAGTTTTTGACATTTGCAGATTTAATGATCTAACGAACAAAAAAAAACAGATTTTGGACTAGTCTCCTACAACTCAAACTCTCATAATGTGTGGTTGTTATACTTAAGGAAAATTGTAAATATTTAAATATTAAATATACCAATACCGAAAATACCGTTCAATAACTTAACATGAATATCATGCAAATATTAAGTTGTATTAAAGTTACCGATTTATGAGCTCATATACCGTGTACAAATTGTAATACCTATATTCGTTACCTTAAAGTTCCTAAATTAAGTTCAAAATAAATAATCTTGGCTTGTATATGTTGCTACCACCGCTATCACCAAATAGATAACACAAGCAAAGAAAAATATGAAAAAAATATGCTTTTTAAAAAAAAAAAATAAATAAATAGTCAAAATCTTGGCGATGTCAAACAAGTCAGTGGTACTCTGCCCAGCCAACCCCAGGCCAACCAACCGAACTATGCTACGTCTGTACGAGCAAACTCTCAGCAACATACGTCAGCTGGACAGCCTAGGGCACCAGACCGAGTCACCTTGAAGTACTAGACACTGTCATGTGCCAGCAAAGATATTTTTAAAAGGAAATGACCGACACCATATAAAAGTAAACTCATTACAACAACCTGACCCCCCAGACTGCCACTCTGCAATGTGAGGCCGAAACAACGAGCCAGCCTTAACCCCACATTTTAGCCCGACAATCCGAAGCGACAGTCAAACGAAATTGAGGCAAAACCGATGGTTATCTGTCAGTCATGTCATAAAGTCAAGAAAGAAAAAAAAATTACTAAATTACAGCCTTAATTGAAGAGGTCATTTCGCAGCTTGGCAGTTGTTGCTTCATACTAACTGTAATGACGATTTATACTCACTTGGAACCCAAAAAAAAGAAAATTACAACTGTCATCCGCCAATATGATCCCTCCAAAATAAGACCAAAAAAAAACTTTTTTTTTTTAGAAATAAAATGTTTCAAATGTAAATCTCAAACCGGTAACCTCCTGCGATGACTGGGATTGGTGTTGCACTGGTAGGTACTTATATGTTGGAGCTTGTAGGAAAAATGGAAAGAAGTTAGAGAAAATCTCTGCATACGGCCCCACAACTCTACGACTACCTCTCGCCCAAAAACCCTGGAATAAAGAGAATAACACTCCTTACTATTCCAGAAAATAAAATAAACTACCTCAATTGCAACACTTTATTGGACTCAAAAAAAATGACTAGGAAGCTTACCTTGTACGAGGGTTTTTAGGCACACTTGCCTCCAGAGGACATCTCGGACATCTTCGGTGGCTGGTGTGGACACCTCGTGGGAACTAGGAATCCATCACCACGAGTTCATACAGCAGCCCCTATGGCAAGGAGAAAGCAAAGCATCAAATTGTGTCCCAAAAAAAAACGTGTGAAAAATTCAAAAAAACAGAAAATATTTTCAAAATTTACCAACTTGGAAGGCCGAATTCTATTATCAAAAGCCCACTTACCAAGATAGAAATTCTGCTGAAGCTGCTGGAGTTAATCGAGCGTCCGCCCCCAGATGGAGGGTGGCGACACGTGTGCAATTTTGGCAATTTTTTTATCCCAATAGGTGCGGAGCTTCGTTCCCAAAAAACTACTTAAACAATAAGAAGCTACCGCAAATTGGCCCTGGTTTGATCCCTATTACTTAGGGTAAAAATCCTCAACGGATTTTAGAAAAATTGGATCAAGGCCAAATTTGCCACTTTCGCACACGGAACGCTCGATTGCACTAAAGCATGGTTTTTGCGTATTCCTTTTTAAAACCTTACCGGAAATACGTCACTAGGAAAACCCCTTCTCTAAAAATCCAAAACACCATCCAAAACTATAATAAAAAACTAACCCTGAAAGCATAACAGCCCACTGCTGCCAATCCTATGAACTAAAAATCTTTACACTTTGAAATCCAGTAATCTTCTCAAACGACAGCCAGCAGAATAAAAGTCAATATAGGGGGAAATAAAAAAAAATCACAAATAGGAGAACTGACGTTGTCTAACAACGGGATTGTGTAAGCGGTTCGTATTACACCCTCACTTACGTGTCTTTATTTTATAAAATTGCTAACAATCTTATATATTATACAAAAGAGTCCACCTGGCAACATTGGATTGTGATAGAAAACGGAAACTGCCTGAATTTGATAGCGACTACCGCTTAGTTTGAAAATACAACAAAGTATAAAAATTTGCGACTATACTCGAAGAGATTTTAAGAAAATAAAATGAGAGCCCTACGTCTCAGCCGAAAATGGTACTTTACGCTCAAAAATAAATAATTACGTTAATTTATTAATCAACAAACGACCTATTTTTTTCCCTCTCGATCACTTGATGAAAGCGCGTGCAGGTTTGCACATCCTTCTATACTCTGTTTTGCCTAAATCATAACCTAGAAATAGTCATGCAACAAAAATAAACAAAGTGATGTTTAAAAAAAACCCCAAGTCCAAGTGCGGAAAAATGAGTTTAAACAGGACAAGCTTGTTCAACCCCGGGTTATTGATGTCAGACGTCACTCCTGTTAACCGACAGCAACGTGCCACTAAAAAGTCGAAATAACAAGTAGGCAAACATAACAGTAGAGAGGTTCTGGTTACGACAGCCCTACGGCTTCTATGATTTTATCGCATTTCTATTAGAAACACGGCTATTTTTAATTAAGCTATGCTTCGAAGTAATGAAACACTTGTGAAGTAAAAAATTGATTAGTTGTTGTCGTAAAACCAATTTTTAACGTAAAACGACGTCGCATCATAACGTCGGGTGGCATTTAACGCCGTTAAACGTTTAACCCACACCCAGACCGCCGTTAACGGTTAACAGAAGTTTGTTGGTAAACTGCACCTATCAAACGTAAAAAAATCGACAACCGTGGTTTAAACTGACGTTGGACGTTTAATTATGAGTTGTAAAATTGCGCCTTATTTCTTTATACTGTGCTTAACAATTTGTCATTTGACAGGTGGCGAGAGTAAGCCCGGTACGCCAAACAACACGGGCACGCCGGGCAAAAAGAAAGCGTCCGGTAAGTCGGACAAATCGGACCACACGCCGAACAAAAGAAAACGGACGCAGGACAAAACGGACGAATCCGAGACGGACGATAAGGACGGCGTTACTAGGAAAAAGAGGGAGAGACCTGACAGTCCGGCAGGTAAAGAGAGGAGTTGTAGACGTTATCGTGGGGTGTTTTGGCAAAAAGAAACTATTCAATTTTTTATTCTTATTCGATTACCCTAGAAGTAGTTTTAAGTCGAATTGTGTCCCTACCTCACGCCCATTTTTCGTTGAAATCGTCAAGATGGTGATGGGCAATTCGACGCGCGGTTTTTGGCATTTTTCAATTTTTGTATTTAAATAACTATAACCAACAAAGAAGTGTCTTTTCTTCAAATCATAAAATAACAGTAACTAGTCAAAATATAGGCAAAGAAAATATTAGCGATTTAAAACAAAGCAAGCAAAAAAAAATAATATACCATTTTGTTATATCTAGGGAACAAAAGTATATTTTGAAACAACTAATTTAAAACTACTTATATATTAAGAGGAAAAGCAATTTAAAGTCGATGATTTTTCTCGTCGCGTTTTTGTTGTATCTTGGATCCTAAATAAAAAATTATTGTATTGTATTAATTTGCCTTTACTTTTAAATTATGCTGAACCCTCTACATAATGCATTAAGATGTGGTCATTTTGGAATATCTTTAAAAGAGAGAAAAATGAGATCAAAAAATTAATTACTTAAGATTTGTCCCGTCAGTTATCATGGATTGCCCTAAAGTCAGTTTGTACATTCAATTTTTCAGCTTCAGTAAGGGTTATATATATACACCTACTTTTGAAACTGCCAACATCCATGCCCAAAAATCGTCAATGTTAGAAAGATGCCCTCTAGTGGCACATAATCTTAGGGTTGTCAGTAGTTGGTTAATTGGAGAGACAGTAGTGTTTGTAAAAAATTAACAGCGATTTCTACCTTAATTAAACTAATAAACCATAGAAATTAAATTGAATGGAGGCTTTTCTGCAATTACTGAAAACGTCCTCCATCTTAACTCCAACTGGTCTTGTATGAGTGGCAAAATATTTCGAACTCAGGTTTGGTTAGTCCACAGACCTACACCATTAGACCATGAATGCTGTGCTAATGCCCTGGCTCCTACAATAACAATGTATCTCGCAAAACGTATCGCCGGAATTAGGTGTTCTCTTTCTCTTTATATAAATCCAAAAAAATATTTGTAGTCATCCTAACTCGCACTTTATACAATATCTTTGCCTCAAAGAGCAGGAGAAAAAAAAGATACAATGTGTCTGAGCCAGTATGCGATATGAAAATTATTACATATATGTAGTATATAAGCTCGTATTCCCCAAATGATGAAAGCATAGTAGGATGAAGCCTTGTTGCCAACTTGAGGTTACTTTCTTGTTTTCACCACTATAAGCAGTTATATTCAAAAATATCATGAAAACAAAAGATAAAAAATAAACGCGTAAAAAATAAAAAGCCCATATTTTTTCCAATACTCCCAACGATCTCTAAACAAGAACTGGCAAGTCGCAATACCTTGCCGTCTTCTGCGCACTACTGGTGGTTTGCATTCATTATAAGGATTTTCGATTTAAGAATTGGTCCTGGTTCTGGTTGACATTATTTTGAAATAAATTTTGACAGCGGTTCTAAAATAATGACGTCATTTAAAATATTATGAAGATATCTTTGATTTTACTCAAAAAAAGACTATCTATACTTTTTCAAAATTATAGGGCTTATGTTTACAACCAAAGGGCCGAACCAACCTCCCAGGCTGGTTCTAAAATTTCATAACCGGGTTGCAACTGTGACGTCATTGTTTTAAAACGAAAGGACCGGTTGCGGTTCTGGTTCAACCAGAACCAGGACCAATTGTAAAACGAAATGTTTTGCAGCGTTGCATACCGACCGTGTCCAAATATTTCTGATTTCGAAACGTTTTGTATGATTTTTGTGTTTTTTATAAACTTGTGAAGTTAAAAACTATAGGATGATGCGGGAGTGCATCGTGTTTAAACGATTGGAACAGCCAAATCAAGGGATTTTGTTTCAAAGGTAAATGTCAAAATCAGCTGTAGTTTTGTTGTGATAATTACCGGTCAGTGTCGTCCTTTACCTATTTTCAATTATTGCTATTACTGTTTTTGGTAATTATGCAGTATACGATTTTCTACCATTTTTGATTTTTTATGAAAAATTCTTTATAGAGGCACCTACTAGGGTCCCTAGGCCCCAAATCCGCCGCGTGGTGTGATGTATTTTTTTTTATTGTTTTGTGTTGGGTTGGGTTAGGTTGAGTTGGGCTGTGTTGGATTGGGTTATTTTAGTGAAAAAAAAAATTAAAAAAGCAAAAAAAATTAAAAACAAACCATCGGTGCCGGCGAATTTGGGGTCCTAGGGACCCTCTAGTAGGTGCCCCCATAAAGAATTTTTCATAAAAAATCAAAAATGGCAGAAAACCCTATACTGCAGAATTACGTTTTTTTTAAATATGCTTTGTTGTTAGGACCAGTACCCTTTTTATATACCCTCTGTGCAGGTGTGCTCAAGGCTATAATTTCTTAACAAAGGCAAAAATAATATATCAAAATATTATTATGTTTTATTGTCTGTTTATTCTGGTATTTTAGTCCTAAATTTAGAAAAGCAGGTACCTGACCACAGACCTAAAGGCGCAATTACACAGACGAACATGCTCAAATAAAAGCTCGTGTAAAAGAACTGAAATTTTTCGCGCGAACATTTTTGTGAGCTTTTCTTTGAACATTTTGTTCGGGTAAATTTTTGAGCAAGTTATTGCTATCTATTTTGGAAACATATTTTTAAAGATAAGAATAAATATAATTTTACATCAGTGATCAGTGATCTCAATTCTTTAAAAAAATAGAACACCAACTTTTATTTTAAACTTTTGTGAAAAAAAGGCGACGGCAAGCGAAACATTATTATTGGCTATCAGTTTTGTCATATGCAATGTTAAAATAGTTAATGATGGAGGTAATAACATTTAATTCTTTTCTTTAACTTTTTTGGTTTTCTTTCATTACAAAAAGAAAACGGAAATGTCTTCGAAGTAATTACTTTTTAAAATGCAGGTGGATATTTTTAGAGAACTGTTCTGGAGAGTAGTTAGTTGTTCCCTGGGGGGGGATAGGGAGGTTTAGACAGTCGGAACGCAGCGCTGTCAAACACTGCTGTAATTTTGTGTGTCAATGTTCATCACTAGTCTACGGTTTTTACCTTCTCCTAACCCAGCAACAGCAATAAATAAGTGCCAATTTTTATTTTAAATTAAAAAGGTACAAGTATACTGGCATATCCCCTATAAAAATCAGATCAATCGAAGTTGCTTATGAGGTAAAACGTGAATTTCGACATCAAATCGTTTTTCCGTCGGAAAGCACTTAATTAAAAATACCTTGTTTTAAAACTTAGTCTTTCTATTTTCACTGAAGTTCAATGAATTCCCATAAAACTATAAAATTTAATTTGTAAGAAATTTTTATTACCAACATTTCTTCAAACAAATTTTGCTCAACATTCTCTCCAAAATTTACGTGTGTTTTTTTGTACGCGATTTTGCTCGAACATTTCTTTGAACATTTTGCTCAAGAGGCTCGTGTAAATGTTTGTCGGCATTTCAACATCAAAGGAAAGTTTGTCTGTGTAAATGCGCCTAAAGATATCGGATATACAGGGTGGGCCATTTAAAAGGGTTCACCTGGATTTTTTCAAAAACTGTAAAGAATTGGAGAAAATGCTGAAACACGTCGATTTTGTTTGTTAAGGCGCAATTACACAGACGAACATGCTCAAATAAAAGCTCGTGCAAAAGATCTGAAATTTTTTGCGCGAACATTTTTGTGAGCTTTTCTTTGAACATTTTGTTCGGGTAAATTTTTGAGCAAGTTATTGCTATCTATTTTGGAAAAATATTTTTAAAGATGAGAATAAATATAATTTTACATTATTGATCAGTGATCTCAATTCTTTAAAAAAATGGAACACCAACTTTTATTTTAAACTTTTGTGAAAAAAAGGCGACGGCAAGCGAAACATTATTATTGGCTATCAGTTTTGTCATATGCAATGTTAAAATAGTTAATGATGGAGGTAATAACATTTAATTCTTTTCTTTAACTTTTTTGGTTTTCTTTCATTATAAAAAGAAAACGGAAATGTCTTCGAAGTAATTACCTTTTAAAATGCAGGTGGATATTTTTAGAGAACTGTTCTGGAGAGTAGTTAGTTGTTCCCTGGGGGCGGGGATAGGGAGGTTTAGACAGACGGAACGCAGCGCTGTCAAACACTGCTGTAATTTTGTGTGTCAATGTTCATTTGACCAAAACTCCCTCTCACTAGTCTACGGTTTTTACCTTTTCCTAACCCAGCAACAGCAATAAATAAGTGCCAATTTTTATTTTTTTTGATTCTCGTTTTTTTTACAACCCCAAAAAAGTTACAAGTATACTGGCATATCCCCTATAAAAATCAGATTAATCGAAGTTGCTTATGAGGTAAAACGTGAATTTCGACATCAAATCGTTTTTCCGTCGGAAAGCACTTAATTAAAAATACCTTGTTTTAAAACTTAGTCTTTCTATTTTCTATAAAATTTAAATTTGTAAGAAATTTTTATTACCAACATTTCTTCAAACAAATTTTGCTCAACATTCTCTCCAAAATTTACGTGTGTTTTTTTGTACGCGATTTTGCTCGAACATTTCTTTGAACATTTTGCTCAAGAGGTTCGTGTAAATGTTTGTCGGGATTTCAACATCAAAGGAAAGTTTGTCTGTGTAAATGCGCCTTAAGGGTTTCAAGTTCTGTGTACCTCACCTATGTAAAATAACAATGGGTAAAACGAAATTGTTAAGTATAGTAAAATATTTTAATTCTCAAAGCTTTAATTGAATATTAGTTTTAAAAAAAAGAGTAGGTATTTTATTCTATTTTTACTTTTATCTTAACATATTTTATATGACATATTTGAAACTTATAATTATGCAAGTGATTTAGTATATTTCATCAGGGGTTTAATTTAAACATAGAAAAGACTATAAACAACTATTGCCCTGAACCTTGCACTAAAGTTATCTTGTAATTTTTATTTATTTTTTTTGGTATTGCACCAGCAAATTTTACAATAATTATTAAAATTACCTTAATCGCTTTTACTCACCATAAGCACTTAAAAAAATATTTAACAACATAACACAATTAAATTGGTGGCGGGTTTCTGAAAGGGTGACAAGATGGGGTGGATTTTTATAACTTCATCCAAAAGACGTGTGTGAAGTGTCAGTAAATTACAAAAGCATGGTTACCGATGCAAAAAAAAAACTCGTTTTTTTTAAATCACTCGCCGCGCTCGTTAATTTAAATCAACGCTCGTAAAAAACACGCTCTTTTAACCGCTAGTTGTGAAAACAACAAATTACTGCTTTTGTGCAATTAACCCATTTTTTTACATATTTATTAATTTTTCGCCGCTACTGGTAGAGTATGTAAAACAAATGAATGTATCTAGGACATCCGTCTACAAACATACATATGTTTTACCGCAGTGTTGCCGGGCAACGTTCTGAAAATCATTCTGTCCTTTTTTGGCACACAGGCTAGCTTGGGGGAAAATCAAATAAGAATTTATGAATGGGATTCAGGGTCTATGGTTTTTAGGTCTGTGGGTTAGCCGGAAACGTTGAAAAAATCTGAATTCATCCATATCTTCTATATAATCGGGTCTATGGTAAACCCTTCTGGGAAAACCATTTTCAGTTATATCCAACACATCCAAATCGTCATTTAAAAATTCCATTTTTTTAATCGTTTTCGTGTTGACAAAAAATGAGCTTAGAATTCTCTCCTAAGGATGATTTCAGGCTCGATATCTGGCATCTTAAATTTAGGTATCCCTTAGACTGAAAAAGAAAGCTGAACAAACCAAATCAGCTAATAGGATCGTTAAGAGATCCTTAGCGCAAAGGTATCCTTAGAAAAAGCGCAGAGCAATTGAACAAACCAAAACTCTATATTTTGAGCAAAAACACGCAAAAAACACTTTATTTTGACTAAAAAAACAACGCAGTAACATCATAGTAACTTTTGGTTTGGTTCAAATAGGTGTGTTGAAACCCATACAAAAATGATATAACTTTATTTTTCTGAAATTAACTTAACTATATTATTTATACACGACGTTTCGATCAGTACAATCTCTAATCGTCTTCAGGTGCAAACTACAATCTATTCCTAAGGCTAATACTTATATACTATGAGAAATCACTCAACCGTGAAGTCTAAGAAGTTGGCTCCGCCCAAGGAGGGGCTTCCAAATATTTGGAATTTCAAGTTGGTTTACTAAAACCATTCTGCTGCAGATCCTTCCTAATGTTTCTTATTTTGATTTCCAAGTCATGAGAATTGTTACAAATTTGAACGGCTCTATTATACAAAGTTCTTATTATGCCTCGTTTGGTTGTAGCAGAATGATTTGAACCTTGATTTAAATATTGTCCTGTGTGAGTGGGTTTACGATAGAATGTTGTTCTGATGTCGCTTTCTACTCGTTTGACAAGTACATCAAGAAAAGGAATTTGTCAATTTTGCTCCAACTCCAATGTGAATTTAATGGTGGATCTTATGTGGTGGTGAAGAAATTCTGAAAGTTGTTGGTCATTCACGGTCTTAGCCAGAGCTTAGGTTTATATGTTGCGGTATCAACCGCGTGTGATTCGAACCACTTCATGTAAATATTGGCCACCACTGGCGAAAGCGATGAACCCTTTGTCATTTGAGCATAAAACCTATCTTTCACCTGAAAATAAGAGTTATGTAGACAGCACTCCAACAACTGCATCACTCCCTCCAGCGGCAGGCTTGTACGTTCACGAAGGGATTCGTCATCAACCAGTCTCTGTCTAATAATATCTAGCGATTCCTTTATCGGGACATTGGTGTATAGACTTTCGACATCAAAACTGACAAATCTATCCTCGGGTCCTAAAACAAAAGATTTAAGAATATTAACAAAATGGTTGGAATTTTCTACAAATGAAGCGGTCTTGCTTGTCTTTTTCTATTAACACAAATTTCAAAAAACAAAATTTTAATATATTACGAAAAATCATGATAAAAACACCATTTACTAATTGTGGAAAAGACCCATCAGAAAGAAAAATAATGTACAGTCGATTCGATTGATGTGACTACGTTCTTTTAGGCTCATAACTGTCACCCACATAACGCGGTCATTTTTGTAAAATTTCTCAGGGGCTATTATCATTCAACCTATTTTGACTTCCGTGTTCTCAGCCCATTATTATATATTATTATTAGTTATATGGGGACACCCTGTATATCAAGTATCTTAAATTTGATTCACAGATGGCACCACCGACTCGGACCCGATCGAAGAGGAACACGAACCGAGGGATCAACCCGACCAAGATACGCTCGACTCGAACAACTCCTCCAATCCGCCCCCCTCCAGCCCCCTGTCGTCGAACTTTAATAATCCTAACAATATTAACAACCCATTAACACAACCCAACAACAATCCTAACTTTAATCCTAGCAGCATTACAAATCCTTTGACTCAACCCAACAACAATCCGATTTTTAATCCTAGCAACATTACAAATCCGTTGACTCAACATACTACCAATCCGTTAACTCAACCTAACCACAATCCGCCAACGACCCTCGTAGTTGCCAATAGTAACAACAATTTCTCGAATCAAGACGCCCCGGTAGACGTTCAAAGCGTCACGAATACTGCTGAAGATCTGGGTGAGCATAAACCACCGATTGCGCCGGCGCCATGTTTGACACCTACTGGCGGTAGGTTGTTTCCCGGCGCTGAGACTGCACCTGTCAACGTTTCTATCCGGTTACCAGGTAAGATTTTGGGTATAGCTGCGTTTTTTTCCACAACGTTACGTTATTTTCTTGAAAATGTTAATTTTTTATCTGTAAAAGAAGCTGTATAAACCACCCATTCTCTCTTAGGCGACATCAAAGAAAGAGAAATGCTCATCAAGGGTACCAATCCTTCGCTGCGTCACATCAAACCCGACCCCTCGGACCTTAAATTCACCCCAGCCACCATACCCTACAATGAAAATATGGAAACGCACCAACAACCCAAAGATGGCGCTCTTCAGCCTGTCAAGCAAGAACTGTTGATTCCTAAGAAAGAAAACGTACTAGAGGAACATAAAGAGAATGTGTCGTCTTTGTGTGTCGAGCAGAAACCTTTCAAAACCGAACTAATCATACCCAAAGTTACCATAGAAAAACCGACGGTTCATGATAACCTGGATTCTAGTAGTGACGCGTCACTCATAAGCGTCAACTCCAAGGACGAAGCGGCATACAAAGAGAACGCGTATAGTATACCAAATATTAAGGTAAGTGGGTATTATTGCACTGAACCCAAAGAAATAAAAATAAACTAAAAACCGCATAAAAATTCTAAGGTATATGTGGCCTCGAGCTCCGGGAATTTCAACAGCTAAGCATCTGCGATTCAATACCCCAGTAACATTTTAGGGCATATTGGGAAGTTTGAAGGTTAAGATAACCAATCATATGTCAACACATTCCCCGTTTTCCTTCAGAAAATTACTTTGTAGGTTGAGGTTTGAAAATAAGTTTTAAATTGGAACAAATAACCTTAAGAAACGGTCATTATATACAGGACATTTTAAAGGTTTTCTTTTAGGATATTTTTCGAATTATTTTCTTCGTATCATGTCTTCAAAGTTGTTTTGAATATAAAGTTAAAAGAGAAGGTAAATTGATGGTAATCTTGACTTGAGATTCTACTCTGAGGGGTCCCCCCCCCCCGCCTTGTTTGGGTATTTCTTGGTCAACATTGCTTGTTAAAAGTTTTTAATAATGTCCAGAAGAAATCCCTCAATGTTCAGAACTTTTTTGCTTTAAAACTGAACTCAAAGTTACTTATTTTTGACCTAAAGTTATTCCTCAAAGTTAGGGTTTTTTTGGAATAAGTTTTAGGACAAAAATTTGGTTTTTTGACCAAGTAAGTACAACCTAAAAATATGTTCGAAGTTTATGGAAAATTATTCCTATTTTATTTCACCTTATGGAATATTAAGATTTGATTAGGTTAAAACTTCAGTTTGGGTTTTCTTGATGGGAAGAAAGTAGTTCTGGTAGAAAACAAGAAAACTCCTTTGCGTCATGTGTCCTCTAACGAACTGTCTGATCATAGCTGTTTAGATTAATTAATAATCATAACTTTCATGTTCCTTCTCGGTATTTCCAAATTATAAGATATTTCCTTAATTACTATTGTATCTTCAACACTTGTTTGGATTTTGGGCTATTAGATACCTACCCTCCTATCATAAAAAGGGATAGGAAAAACAAGATGGAAGCTCAAAATTTAAACAAAGAAAGTAGATGTTTAGGTAAAATTTGGGTTTAAGGAAAAGAGGGCATTCACGTTTTGATCGTCAAAAAGGATAATCTGTGTTAAAGTACCTACCTAGTAGTAGTGATCCTGACAGTTTGTGTGTTTTAACATGCCAAAAGAAAAAAGAAACAAACCTTTCACAGCATCAAGCACTTTTTACAGAAGAGTTAAAGAAATTAAAAGTGATAGTGGGGACCGAATAAGTCCTAGCGGATCTCTACAAGTGCCGAACACAACCAATGGGAATACACAATCGTTTATGTGTTTTTCGAATTGTTTGCTTGCTTAATTGCTCACCAGCGTAAATCCGCCTTTATGTCAACAATCAACATGACAACTGACAACCGAACAATGGGCAGGGGGTGTGCGGGGAACAATTGGCAATGAATTCGAAAAATGGATAAACCGTCCTTGATGCAAAATTAATAAGAAATTTTGGCTTCAACATTGGAAATTTTGTGTTTGAGGGAAAAAAAACATGGTTAACACGACTTTTAGGGCACGGTCACCAAAAAAAGGTAAGGCGCCATGTTTTAATTATTTTTATTGAAAAAAAAAAACTACAAAATCTTTATGGAAATGATTTGCTTACACTTGTTTCGTACCCAAATATTAAATTATGATTCTGCTTACACTTGTTTCATACCCAGATATTAAATTATGATTACAAATTGGAAATAATATTTAATTAGTGTTTTCCCGAAGCATAATTTTGGTGATTTTTTTTGTTAAAACTGCATGTTTCGATGGGCGCGTGAATTTTATGGAAGTAAAAGTAAACAATTCAACAAAAAAATTTTCGGCGCATGTCGGTTTCTTTTCATTAATAGTTTAAAATAGTAGTTTAACACCTATGATTAAAATATAACTGTGATTTTTCATCGCCATTTTTTATTTCCAAAGTTGTTGCAGGCCATGGACATAATTATTATTTTTCTCTTTTTTTATTTAAATTTAAAATGTTTTAATCTCCTTCTATTCTGACACGTAGAGGGCGCTTCAGTCACAGACAAACAAGAGGGCACTGAGAGGGCATTGTGTGCAATAAGACACAAATTAGGTTGAGCATTTATGCAGATGTGTACATGTGTCCCAAAAGTTGGTAAAAAGTGTCCTCTAGGCAAATTCACATTCAGGAAAAAAAATGTTAATTACCTATTTTATCCCACCAAATAACATTGGTTTAAAAAGGAAATTTCCCTCTTTTAAAACCAATCATTATATTAAGTGTAAACTTTCTCATGCATTTTAAACTGAGCTTCGTCGGCACTATACCTACTTTATTAGAATAATATCTTGTATTTATGCTACTTATTGCTATATTACATAATTATAGGCAATAAAATAGGGATAATCATGGAAACTCGGCAACCGCGGTGTTCATTTCCGGAATTTGCGCCATTATGTGTGATTTGCCTCAAAATTTGTATGCGGTTTCTATTTTATTCAAATTTCTTTGGACTTTACATAATAATATGCATAATCACAATAATCAAAAAGCTGTCAAACCAGAACTTATCCAAGTTTCCACATAAACGGTTGCATGCAGACCTATACTATATTGTATTTTTAAAAAGCTAATTTTCTCGAGAATTGAACAGTGTTAAAATATATAGGGTGTTCCATAAGAAGAAAAATAACTTTTTGACACACCCTTTATACTATTTGAATTGAATAATTTTTATCAATCATTTTGAGGTCCATATAAAATACCCTTTCACCCAGTAGTGTCCATTTCTCTACGCCGTAACAACGAAGCACGTGCCTCTTCTTGTTTTTTTTTAAATCTTATGGTTGTTGTTAAGTTGTGAGCACAAAAAGTTCGTATCTATTTCAAGGATCAACAACTGAGCTTCAGCGGCATGAAGGACAATCAACCGCTCCTGAATCATTTGCAGCCCAAACACATGATGAACATCAAAGACGGCAAGGACCAGATCGTCAATATGAACCATTCCAGTTATCTTAAGGACGGAAAGACGCCGGACGGTCAAGGCTATGGACAAGAAAGGTACGTGAGATGTTTATTTTTGACTCGTTAATTCCAAGTTTAAATTTTTTGGAGGCTAACTTGTCAGCTGTCAAATATTGGCCTAATAATTAGCAGGGCCTTAAGGAAAGATTAAGTCATTGAAAATTGAACACTCTGGAGAGACCATTGGTTTCTATAGTCGACTAAAGTGTTCTAAAAATTCGGATTCTTGACATTCATTCTAAAGTATTTTTTTTGTTTTTATCTTTGTTTAGACGGGTTCAATGTAGTTATGTACGGTAAATGTAGCGTGAAATGAAAATAAAACGCACACAAAAAAGAAAAACATAAATTTCACCGGCTACCAAATTACAAAACAAATTCGAAAATTAACAATCCCTTCCCTCACGGACGCCCACGGTTTATCAGAATGTGCAAAATCAAACCCGTTAAATAAAAGAAAGTTCAATCATAAAATCATTCACTATAAAAACTGCAATTCGTTAAACCAATCTTTTATCCGAACCTTATTTTTTCAAACCCATTCAATAACAAATTCGAAATTTATAAGACCCGTATTTAATCAAACCATTGTTCATCAAACTCGTAAATTGTAAAAGCCATTTTTAATAAAACCCGGAATTTGTCAAACCATTATTTTTCAAAACCGAAATTCGTAAAACCCGTTGTTTATCAGAAAATTTTTGCTAAATTGATTGCGCATTCGCCAATAATACATGAACTGAAGGCGTACACGCAGTGTTAAGAACAATAGAGTGACATATGACATCTAGACACAAAGTACTTTACTACCTGTGAATACTTTTGGCCAAGTGTGCGCACATAGAATGACAAATGCATCGAAACGCCGCGCCGCCTGCGTGTACATCTCCGGTTCATGTATTATTGGCGAATGCGCAATCAATTAAGCAAAAGTTTTCTGATAGACAACGGGTTTTACGAATTCCGGTTTTGAAAAATAATGGTTTGACAAATTCCTGGTTTTATTAAAAATGGGTTTTACAAATTACGAGTTTTATATTGAATAAGTTTCATGAACAACGGTTCGATTAAAAACGGGTCTTATAAATTTCGAATTTGTTAAATAGGTTTGAAGAAAAAAGGTTCTGTATGTATATAGGGTGTTCAAAATTCGATGCTCACCATGGGGATCTCCTAAACGGTAGGAGATACGAAAAGGTTTAAATTAGGGCAAAGTTGCGCAATTTGACATTTTGCTCAAAAAAAACCGAAATCTTTAGTTTAATTTTTATTTTTCTGCGCCCTTATTCTTAAAGCTGTCAAAAAACGCTTAAAACTTTCTACAGGCACCTTTTTAAGATCCACTTAATGAGTGGTCCGTTTTCGAGACTTAACATTTCAGTGTGACAGGAGCACTGTCAAGTTAATTTTTTGTTAGGCACACGTCCTTTTTTTCTCTTGCCGTTTGGTTCATAAGGGATGACAGATATTTTACAACTTCATTTTGACAAGTACCTGACGTTTTGAGTTAATTGACCATCATCAGCCTAAATTCAAACACCCTGTATATACTGCTCAGGAGTTCAAGCAATATCGATTTAGTGGTTTTTGCCTGATGCTGGATCAAACAGCAATTTTTTTTATCATCCTTCTAGCTTTTACCCTGAACACTTGTACTATTCAGATTTTCATTACAGAGTTTGAGTTGACAATCTTCTAAACTGCCCATATTTAGGATCTAAAGATGTCAAATTTAGGAAAAAAAGCAGTACCTGAAAGAAATGACAATGTTTATTTTCCTACTCTTACAAGGCAGATTTTTTCACCACCAACATTTTGGATATTCCGTGATTTTAGGTATATAATCATAATCGTTTAGGTACCAAAACCAGCCGCGCGACCCGACCAAACCGCCTCAGAGCGCCGCGGCCGCCGTTATCAAACTGGAACCCCGAGAGGAACCCATCGAACTGACCAATCCGCAGCTCGCTAGATCGGAGCAACAACACAGTGGCTTCAGTACTATGCAACCTTTGAACATCCCACAAGTGGTGCCGATGTCGCAACACTTGCCGCCAACTTCGAGGCAAGGGGGCGGCGATATGATGGCGCAGTCGCAGCAGCCGCATTACGAAGACGAGAGTAAGCGACAAGAGAAGTTGGAAAGGCCGGAAAGAATCGACAGGCCTGATAGGATAGACAGGCCGGATATGGGACACATTCCGAGTAGCGCGGGCAATAATATGTAAGTGGATTACAATAGGCTTGTAGCATGTATAGTTGGGCATGGTTGATTAATGACTTATTTTATACAGCAAGGAGTCATCTGCAGTTGGTTTGTTTATTTTGTCCCTTATTGTAACCTTTCTACTAAAATAGGTTTGGCACCTTCACCAAATGAACCACCCTTTTTATTAGTGTTTTCAAGGAATTTTCCTCCTGCGACTCAATTCTTGAATCTCGAGCGCACGAACGTTCATTTCTGTGAAGTGAACGCTACCTGGTGAAGAAAAACAAAATTATTAAAAATAAATTGAATAAATGAATGTAAAATAGTTCTTTATACGCATACATCTCCCGTAATGAAGCTCTTCGTGTGCCCCGGGTCAAGGGATCAAGTTCGCACGGTCTTTGTGTGAATGTAATCGGTGTCCGCATTCATATGCATTCACAGGGTAGTTTCCTTTTCCAGAAGGTTTTGAGTCCTCCAGTAAGTAAATGCCGGGCACTTAAATAAGATGTAAGAGGCAACTCAGGAATTTGTACGAATCCACGCGTTCATTTTTTTTGGCTATAACCATCCTTTTTGTTTTAACTTTCAAGTTAGGTCCCAATTGCGAGGGTGCAATTATATCTTGGTTGTTTACTTTTATGCCATTGTGAAGTGCATTCTTTATTATTTTATTGCTGTAGATATTAAACAACTTCTCATTTGAACCTTTCCGGACAGTTGGCCATCAACTATTTGAGCGATCTGGTTCCAGTATAGGAACTTCTTTAAAAGACTCTTTGAGTTTTTCCTGTTGGACTTGATCAAATGCTTTCTCATAATCTATGAAACTGGCACCGATACATACAAACTGTGTGTTGCCAATAATGAATTCGCATTTTTACGAGGGGTTATCCACCCCCTCAAAATATGCACACCTAGTTCCAAAACTGTCTAGTGATTTATTGTCAGTATTTCTACATACTGCCAAGTACTGCAGTTGTGCATGTGCTGCCCCCCATGCTTAGGAGATAGATTTAATGAAAGTTGATATGTCATAATTTTGTACTAATTATGTTCTCTTAAAGTTTTAGTTTACAAAAACCATCGGTTTGTTTGTTATGGGACGTGTAGCTTGATATCAAGGCAAACCCCCCCCCTCTGCTTAGGAAAGAGATTCGACCAAAAGTGACTATGCCAGAATTTGTTACTAATTATGTACTAATTTCGCCTCCTTCTAAAAAATTGCCTTTTTTGTTTTTATGGGGTGTGTAGCTTGATATCAAAGGACACCCCCCTCTGCCTAGGAAAGATGTTTCAAAAAAAAAAATAATTATACCATAATTTGCTACTAATATGTACTAATTTCGTCCCCTTCTAGAAAATTGCCTACTCACAAGATAACTAAAATTTGCTACTATTACTCAAGATACCTTCTTTTTTTTGTTTATATAGGGTGTATAGCTTGATATCAAGGCACACCCCATAACAAACAAAAAAAAAATCTTAGGAACCGACGGTTTTTGTATACTAAAAGTACCCTTCTTTAAGAGTACATAATTAGTACAAAATTATGACATATTAACTTTGTTTAAATCTCCTAAGCATGGGAGCACCCCCCCCCTTTTAAGTGCGAATAACACCGTTTTTGTATTTGTATTAAGTACAAAATTGAGCTTCATAGAGGGGGGTGTAGTTTGACTGAGCTGCTAGTACTGCCAAAAATTTATAGACCCCACTGCCCAGCCGGAAAACCCCTCGCATTTTCCATAAATTGTCTTATGGTTGTTTAACCTAATGTGTTTGACAGATCGACCCCGATCGGTCAACCGCCGCTACCCAGCTTGATGCAGTCGAGCAATCTAGTCACAATCGGCGGCGGGTCGCAACCACCCGCGCCGATGAGCCACTACGGCTTCATGCCACCCTACGGGCACCCCCACTCCCCGCGCAACATGGAGAAGCCTTCGCCGCAACATCCGCATCCCCACCAGAACCAAAACGAACCGCAGAATCTGAAAATCAAGCAGGAGTTGCCGGAGAACCCGTCTCCGGGCCAGACTACAGGTTTGTGCAGTTTTTACAATTAAAAGCTAAAGCTAAAACTACTCTTTTGGGGTTTTCACCTTAAAAGATATAATTTAGTTTGTCAGTGGTTTTAGAATCTGACTTTCCGGCGGAAACTCTACTGTCATGATCCAAGAAATTATTATTTCAAAAACTTTTTTAGAAATAGAATCTAAAAGAGTTATAGATAATTTCGTATATTTACTTACTTAAAAATTAAGTAAAATATAAATAAGCTAAAATTTAGTGTTTGAATTAAGAGTGTCACTAACATGGACATTAAGCTTTTTAATTTTTTTGCCTAGTTTTATAAGAATAATATTCTATTCATTTTAATTATTTCCAAACTAAAACATCTTTGATTATATGAAAATTTAATTTGTTTTATGACATTTATTTCTATATTTTATTACTAACATATCAGTAAATAACAACCTTTAAGTTGACTGATATCCGAATGTTCATCCTTCGACATCCCAAATGATAGCCCAACTCAAAAAAAAAACCCTGAAAAACTTTTTTTACCCAGTTGAATGAGAATGGCACATATGCATGTATGAGAGTGTAGCTAGCTTAGAAGAACATCACTCTAAACCCGTCTGCGTCGTTTAAAAAGCCTCTACCACTAAGTTCAAATGTATCTTAATCTATGGTAAATATTTTAACTTAACTTAATACCAGTGAAAAAACAGCTCCTGTCTCTTGGACTTTTTTTCTTGAAGACGCCATTTTACAAGATCCTCTCTTTAATAGGTGGCTACCCCAACCAAGGTTACAGTCCTGCCGGAAGTCTGCCACCCAGTTCACAGAATCTGTCAACTTCGAGCAGCGGCTTCGCTCCTCCGCCACCTAGTCATATGCCCAGCACCGATCCTCTGCAAAGTCTGAAAGAAGTTAAGGTAAGACACTTGTTTTTTTCATTTGGATTCCATTTAGGATCGATCTTTGATTCTCATCGGGAGCAGTTTTATAGCAAAATTTGAAAACTTATTGTAAATAATTTTTTTTTGATGGTTTTTTTTTAGTAATGTTTGTTTATTGCAGTGTTCTGAATAAGAGATTAAAAGTAATAACAGCATTTTGGAACAATTTAGCGAATTTAAAGCAATTCACATTCTAAGGACTCGACTTAACTAAGTCGCATATTAACTCTTCGGTGCTATGGGTTTAAAAAGAAAATACTCGAGTCGTCGCATTCCAAATATTAGCCTAAAAACAGTTTAGCTGAATTGTGCGTCTACATCAACGCCTTTTTTTCGCTTGAGATCGTCAAATCGGAAGGTTGATTTTAAAAACCCCTAAGTAAAGTGGATGATGTCTCGGTTGGCGGGTTGGCTAAAAACCCCTAATTAAAGTGGGTGATGTCTCGGTTGGGGGGTTGGCTAAATGTTTGATCATGCAGTCAGTCAATTCTTATTTTTTTTGCTGTATGTTTAGGGTACCAACTGAGGTGACAACTGACCCAAAATTTGTACATGTATTGCCAGTAATGCCGTGTAAATCTGGTAGTAATGCCAAGTGATTTGTACATGTATTGCCAATAATGCCATGTTAATTTATATGGTCGCGCGCCTAAAATTTAGCAAACGTTCAATAGCCAGTTTTTTTTTTTACCTAGAGGCCCTTTATACTTTTGACCGTTGTTTTTTTACCATGTAAAACCGATTTTATTAAATGGACTGATGTTTTCTTTTCTCTTTTTATAATTTCCCCAGACAGTTTTGTTTAGTAAAATATGTCAAAACTTAACTAAAAGAAAACAATAAGGTTCACAGGAGATTTAAGAATTTTAATATTAGGTAAAATAGAAAAAACTATTATTGATCTATATCTATCTTTTTATTCCTCTTGTTCTTAAAATAATATCAATATATAATATTTAAATTTAACTAATCTTACTTACCTGGCAAATTCGATTATTTTTAATAATTTTCCAGTTTGGCATCTCTTTCCATTTTTCATGCGTTTCTTTTCCCATTGAACAATGAAAAAATACAAGGTCGTAGGCGCGAGTATTTTTACAGTTTCTTATACCGAAATATTAGATTTTTAAAGCGCATATAAATAATGAAATTTAAAATTTGACGTACAGCTGGGTCCTTTAAATTTTAGGACGACTCTTAAAGCAGTTTTTTATTGAATTTGAGTAGTGTATTTTATTTTACCTTTTCCATGTCAGTTAAATTATAGTGTCAGTCTACGTCAAAAATTTATTTTCAACGTCAGTCACAAAAAATTCTTAAACTTAGTCAAGAAACGCAAAACATGGCCCCACACACGACGAAGGAATTGAGATTGTAACGAAGCTGGATGACGGTTGGTCTCTCGCAGCTGTGACAGAACATTTCAATCTCAACCGTGGAGGGAAGAAAGAACGCTAGAGAGGAAAGGAGAATTCGGGAGAATAGGGCAGACCCGCAGTTTCCAACCAGGATGAAGATGCAGCTCTCATTCAAAAACTCGAAGAGGACCCTTTTTTAACAGCAAAACAAACAAGGATTTTGTCTCAGATCCCAGGTTGCAAGGCAACTACTTTCAGGAGGATAAAGAGAAAACACTTGAATTGCCGGATTGCAGCTACTAAAACTGAGCTTACACCGCAACAAAAACAATCTTGCTTGTTTTTTATTCTGAATTATATTATGGATGAAAAGATCTTTTAGTCATCAAAGAAAAGCAAAATGATAGTGTATAGGCCAGATAACGCCAGATTCAATCCACAGTATGTGAGTCACTACCGAGCAGCTGGTCATTTTAGTGTGAATATATGGGGATGGGTGTCAGCGAGAGGGTTGGGGGTGATATGGAGAATTGAAGGAAGATTTGTGGGAGAAACCTATTTAGAGATATTGGACAATATCATGCTGCCAAGTGTGGAACAGGGTTTTCCAGAAAACAACGATATGGGAAGACCTTGCAGACCAACAATATTTCACGGTGCCTTTCTATCAATCCATGACAGCCATGACAAAATATTGTTTTTTTTTTTGTAGTTGTAGATATATTTTTTTTTACTTATCGTTGTTTAGTATTTTTATTACTACTTTAATATAACAACTACATAAGCAGACACAAATTGTATTTATTATTTTTGGTATAAAAGTTAAATAAATCAAGTAAACAAAATAAAAAAAATAAAGAAAATGCACAACCTTAGTGTAAGAGGTATAACCAGTTCCCTTAAAGAAACAGATCATCCTGTAGTTGTAAATAACCTACAAAATTTATAATGTCAACTCAATAGTATAAACTGCTCGCAATAATCAAACACTTTCTGAAGTCATCCTAAAATTTAAAGGACCCAGCTGTACCTACGTTTATTAATCAAAAATGTGACATTGACAAAATTATTTATTTCCAATGGTTGCCAACAGAAAAAAAATTATCAACATTTCCCCATCACACAAATCATTTTGCTTACCTCTGGTAAAACAATAACTGTCAAAAATTGTATACAGGGCCTCTAGTGTTACCCAAATAAGATGTATGTCACATGTATTTTTAATTAGTATTAATTAATTTTCTTTTCTAAACCGCATTTAGCGAATTTTTAGCAATTCACATTCTAAAGCTCTGACTTGTCATGATTAACATAAGTTCTTGACTTTTTTACAGGTTCCGGGCTACCTCCCCCCGCCCCAGTCGCAACCGCTACCCGCCCAGACTGTCGGCGAGCGCCCTCCTTCCGGCCCGGCAATCGACAGCATCAAAAAGGAAGTCGACTACGGTAGAGAACTGCCGACGAGTCGGGCCAGTCCGGCGCAGTCGCAGAGCGAGAAATGTCTCACGCCCAAGACCAGCAGTACTCCCACGCCGCAGGTAAGAACCGGGCGACCATTTTTATACTAGGCATTCCTGGAATATTTAAGTTCTGAAAAACCAGGTACCAAAGTTTATCACAAAATTTGCTGAAATTTTAGTATGTTTTATACACTTGAAAATATGACACATTTCTTTAGATCCGTTTTATAAGATTGAAAATCGTTTAAAAATATAATTCAGTTTAACACCAAGTTTAAAGCAAAAATTCCCATACTTTTTTCACATTCTTTCTAAAAATGGATTCATCCCATGCTCCTACACATTTTGCACAGTTGAAACATAACATGATTTACCAGGTTTTAAGATACATAGTTTGTCAAATGTAATGTTTTTTCTTGTCTTAACGTTTGTTTCAAGTTTAAGCTATATTTTTATAAAGGGTTTGATATTTACCTTAAAATGTGTTAGCGGCGAAACTTTTCAAAAATCTGTGATAGTGCAACGACAAGATTTTTATTTATTCTGAGCACAACGCCCACATTACATATTCTATTCATTTAAGATATTCTGAGCATTCTACTTATGATAGTGGCACATCCAATTTTTATGCATGTTTATCAGTCAGTTTCCATGCCTGTACGCCGTAAACATATAACAACAAACCACACGAATTAGGAGAGTGGTATAAAGATTTTCGATTTCACTTTGATAAAAGATGATTTGGCCTGTTCAGTTTTTGCACGAACTTTTTGCATATTATTCCAGTTTTCATTGAGCTGGTAACTCTTATCTGCTAATCGCCCGGTATATTTTTTCTTTCAGGTGGTCTCGCAAACGCCTCCTCTTCGCCAACCCCCCTCTTCGCCCCACTCCGCCATCAACCTCATCAGCCCGAGCAGTAGCTGTAGCGAAGGACGAGGAGGCGGGGGTCCTGTGGCGCTTCCTCCGACCTCCCTACCTCAGCAGCAGCATCACCACCCCGCCCAGCCTCACCCGGCGTATCCCGGCTCGATGCCGCCGCCTCACCCGCTGATGCACCCGAGTTTCCTGCCGGCCATGCCGTTCCCGGGACACCCGGGTTATTCCGCGTATCCCTTTGGCCCATATGGGTAAGTCAAGAAAGATAAAGCGTGGTCATAGATTATTATTGACCGTCTGCTTTTTAGGGTGACTTCCAATATGTACTCACTTGGTATTACCAACAAAAATTATGATGTGGGCTGGGCTAACCATAGAGAAAACAATAATAAAGAGAGGGTTCAAATCAACTGTGGGAATCTGGCGACAAGTTTGGCTCGATGCTGGCGCCTCCATTGAGAGCGTAGAGAAACCAAAGTGTTTTTTTATGGTGGAGTTTTTAAAATTTTGTTTTAGGGTCACTGCATCACGAAAACTGCGAAAGGACGCGCATTAATTACATCTGCTAAACACTGAAATATTAAATGCACTCAGTTTGTACGCCTCTGCAATAAGTAAATTACATTCGATCGAATACCAATAAATATTTAACAGAAAATAAGCCAGAGGTTGTTAACTCCTAAGTTTTCCAAATTCTATAAAACAAACATAGTCTCTGCTTCCATATAATAATAAAAACTTATTTTATGACAAACTAAATAATAAAAACTCAAAAATCTATGATGTTTTGTTGATTTATAGAAAACACCAACGCCTCCATGCGCTAAATATCGACTGGGCGTGTTCCCCTATACTTTAAACTATCTCTTTATTTTTCTTCTATCTCTGGTGCTAACCTTATAAAAAAGTGGTCAGCTAAAGTGGTAAAATTTATTTAGTAATGCTGGCTTTATGCAGGAAAATAACATAAGAAAATAAATTAGGACAGCCAACAAGAAACTAAATTAATCATCACATTTAACCAATAGCAAAATTACAACTGTCAATAATGCTGCGTTTATAACATCTCTAACAACACATATGCTTAGTGTCAACTTAAATCGGAGAGAAAAATCTAATCTAAAATAAATAAGTGCATAGCATCTTAAAGTACAGAACATTTAGCTCTCTTTTACTACAAATTTGGAATTTATTGCTAACATTTTAGCATAATCCTTATTTTTACTGGTTCAAAAATAATCATTATATTTAATCTGTATCCTTTCTCACTTTGCAAAGTTTTGATTTTTATTAGCAATATGACTTTGAAAAATAGTCCTACAGCCCGATTAAGGTACTAACAAGGCCAATTGCACCGTACTGTTAAACCTAGTTTAAATTTAACTGGTGTGACACCTTGGTATTTTTTATTCATTGAGGAAGCATGTACAATAAACTATTTTAATTTCTTAAGGTACCCCTACGGCATGCCCCCTCAGCCTCACCCCATACCGCCGCCCTCTTCTCGACCCGACATGGTAATGGCTCCAAAAAGTATAGAGACAGCCAGCGCCACCATGATGGCGTCGCAACATAATTCCAGCAGGTCAGTATTAGTCCAGTGGACCAGTGAACTTGACCCGGTCGAACGGGAAAAGACATAGGGTAAGTGCATCCTGAAGTAAGGCGGATGCCCCAGGCTTCAGGATGCAGAGACCCTAGAAAGGACCCGGTCAAATCATAGATATAGGAGAGGGAAAATGGATAAGTGTTATTTGTAAAATATATTTTTCAAATATTTAAGAGGATGGCAGGATTCTTTTATGATAAATTTTATTGGTGATATAAGAAGTGTACATTTGGAATTTAAAAAACGCCACACTTTTGTCAACGGCGATTTGCCGAACTATTTCCACTCAGCTGTGTTTGTTTACAGTGAGAATTTCGCAGTTTTGAGGACAAAAATCGCGTAAAAAAACTAACTTTAATCAGCATTTTACAAAATTTGCTGCAAAAATAATTTTAAAAAACTATTAAATCATTATTCTGAGATCGTTTTATGAACTGTCACCGCCGTGAAACGTTCCTAGAACTAGGACAGTTCATTGAACCAACGCAGAAGTCTTTAAGATCAATTTTGCTATTAATAAAGTATCAATATTTGCAACAAGTTTAATATAAATTGTATTTTTTTCGCGATTTTAGTCCTTAAAACCGCAGAATCCCCATTGTAAACAAAATCAGCTGAGCGAGCAGTTTCTTTCCGCCAGAGGGCGAGCGCTTGGCTGAAATTCCCAATTATTGCCTAACATATAAACGACCGAAATCTTATTACAGTACGATAACCACCAAGAGGGACACTCGAGAGACAGACGAGCAAGGGGCCGAACGACACCAGAGCCACGAAATGACATTGACACATCACCAAAGCACGTCACATAACAGGTAACTGTTTGAAAAAAAAACAAAAATTTTTTGCTTCTTATTGGGTTGTCAGGAGGCCGAATATTACTCTAAAAGCATTTTGAGCTCCCGTGTTTTACGAACTTTTTGTTATTTTAGTTTTCTGTGTTAGCCATCAAAATATTTGCACTCTTACTTTTTACACCCTACAGTATCTCGTAGTAGTAGCACAACTGGGAATTTTATAGCTTTGGGCAAGCCCTATGGTTTTCATTGTTTTCAGTTCGATCCACGCCAGCGTGGAAAAACAAAACTACGGCGGCGGCAGCCACAGCAGCCTGACGATTTCGCACAGCACAAGCACCAGTTCGAGTCAGTCGGTTCAGCATAAAGTTAGCCAGAAAACGATCAGGAGCGTGTCGCCCCACACGCCCGTGTCGCAAACAAGCACCTCCACCAATATTAACCATAGGTAAGTCAACACCGTCCCAACTTAAATACAACTTTGATGGTTTTCTACACACCTGGTTTTTCTTTACCGTATTTAAGCGACGCGACAGTTGATACTGTTCGGGTAAAACTGCCACTGTCTTTATCGTTCTAACCGTTCGGTTTGACAGAAGTTTCTGCATTGGCGATGCAGCATTTTTTCAAGCGTGTGACTGTAATCGAGTTATCTTTATACGTCTTTTGCTTGATCTTTTCCTTGTGTATGCAAGGTTAAATCGGAAGAATACCGTGAGCGAATAAAGCAATCAGCCCTTACTTAATTTGCTGCAAGGTTTTCTTTTTTCGCGATATTTTTGCTTCACTGCCAAAGCGCCACTGCTAACAAGCGCGTACGGTTCATCATGATAAACTGGCGTGGAACAATACTGCTGTGTGTGGACTCAACGAACTGCGTTCTTCCGTTAAACGCGTTTAACCGTCGGTTAAAAGCCCCAGGTAAAAGATGAATTAATGTTAACTTGGATGCCGAGGGTTCATCTGCTGCAGACAGTAGGTGTACAAATCGTTGACAATACTTTAACAATACCTGTCAATACTAGACAATAATGAACAATACTGGATAATCCCGGACAATAATTGACAATATTTCAGTTCTTGACAGTAGGTGTACAAATTTTTGGCTACCTGTTGACCCCGAGGGGTGATCAGCTGCAGACAGTAGGTGTACAAATCGTTGACAATACTTTAACAATACCTGACAATACTAGAGACAATACTGGACAGTACTAGACAATACTTAACAATAATTGACAATCTCGGACAATACTTGACAATATTTCAGTTCTTGACAGTATGTGTACAAATTTTTGGCCAGCTGTTGACCACTCGTTGAATGCCAATGTTACTCATACGCCTAGCTTCTTGTGCGTAGCCCTTCTATATTTCTCATAAAATTTGCCCGCCTCTCAAACTACCACTTGATTCCAATATACCACCAACCATAGGTAAGCCTACACTGTGCCAGCTAAAAAGTGACTTTCATTGTTTTATTGCTCCAGCTAATTTAAAAAAGATGAATTTGATAATTTTGGAAACAACCTTTAAAATTTAAACAGAATATTTAAGTAGTATTTCTATATTTTAGAATCTAAATAAGAAAACCCTATGATCATTGCTATCATTTGAACGAATTTTCTAAGAAGAACATTTTTTAATTCATGATTTTCTTCCTTGAATTTTGAGTTCTTTTTAGTGCTTTCGATTATTCTAAAATCAGTGGCGTAGCCAGAAATTGTTCCTAGGGGGCGGGAGGCTTGAGTAACAGAATACTCTAAGATTATCATTCTATTGTTGATATTTGGGGAAAATTGAACCTTTAGGAGTGGATATTTAGTAGCTGCCATTCCATCATCGAAAAACATTTGGATGTTCGATTGAAGACTCGCGCCCCATTTGCGTCTTTGATTGTTGCTCCTCACCTGCTATCTGAAAAAAGACGTTGTGAGGTTGGATCCAAACATTTTTTTAACCTCACTTCGGAAGTTTTTGAGAAAAATAAGTACAAAAAGCAAATTTTTTGCAAGCGATTGAGCGATTTATCAGAAGATTAGGCGTCACAGTTTTCTGCCATTTTATTAAAATTTTACTTCTTGAACTTTTCGCAGAGAGATCTTTGATGTCACTGGTCTAGAAGAACTCGAATCCCAATTATATTAGACAATACTTATTGTGCAATAATTTTGTATGACATCCTAAACCCGAAAAAGTCTAGGGTGGGCCTTAGGATGATAATACTAATCCTAAACGATAAAAAATATTGCGCAATTCCTAACATTGTACAATATAATTAATCGTCTTGGGCGGTGCTAGACCTACAATAATATTGCACAATACTTTTTGTGCAATAATATTGCAAAAACTTCAATACTAGTCAATTGCTGAAAAAATATTGCCCAATTCGTACTATGTATGATATAATTGTTCGTGTAGGTTGTTGCTCTTAGCTCTATTAGTAAAAGTTGTAGATACAAACGTGTAGTCTCCAAAATGTTACCGTATATTTGATGTGTTCTCTATATCACGTAGTTCTTCCTCGAGTACGTCGAATCACCAGCACACCCACCATCACACCCATCACCACGCGGACAGGCTGTCGCCCGGTATGCTTAGGCACAGTATTCACGGGAAACCGCCCGGGGTGCCCCCTACCAATCCGCATCACCTAATGATCCAGCCTCCCAATATGGGCCACCATCCTGGTTTGGGTGAGTAAAATCTTTAGATTTATTCTTACGTCTTTTTATGTTTTAAAAAAGGTGAGCAAAAAATGCTAAAAATTAATCAGCTTAAAAAGTTTGAAAAATCCAAGGAAAACCCTTGATAGAAATTTTTGGATTTTTTTTTTATTTTCTAACGCCAACTTGTTTATGTTGCAGGTCCTCCGCCGATGGGCACCAGCTCTTTGGACGCTCTCCGAGCCCATGCCGCCCATGCGGCGGCGAACATGCAGGAACAACAGCGACAGCAACAACAGGGCGGCATGCACCCGCCCAGTTCGCCGATGAACCCGCCCCAGAAACCCATCAGCGAAGATCTGGTAAGTTTAAGATGACCATTTTTTTCATATTACAAAACTCTCTCTCCCTCAAATAAGCCCATCTAATAGACTCTGTGAATAGAACAGGGAAGTTTTAATTTAACATTTTATTTTGATCAAAATAGACTCAAAAGAATTAGTGGCGCGAGAATTTTAAGATAACCAAGTATACCTATGTGTGTTAAACAGCAACAGAGAGAGTGGCACCAACACCAAAAGTTAAGATACTCTCTAGAAAATCAAATCGCCAAAATATTGTATTAGTTAAACTGGATTTATACAGGCAAACAAAAATTAAAATAAAAAATAAAAATAAGAAATAATTTTGATTATAGAGCCAAATAAAATTAGGAATCAAAATAACTTTGAACCAATCAGCACACAGCTTTTGCACATGTAAACTAAAGTGTTAAAAGAGTTATACTTCTTTTTATTTTGATTTTTTTATTTTTATGCTTTCTCTATAAATGCCTGCACTATTCCCCAAGGACTCAACTTATTTTAATTTTAATTATTATTTTCATTTTTATTTGTCTGTATAATCCCAGCTTTAATTTTAATTAAATCCAGATTTTATTTTAATGACATGTTGTATTTCCAATATGACACAAATCAGATCAAACTTGACAAACATGTAAACAATAAGATACAACGTGATTAAAATGGTACACAATAACATTATGAAAAACTGTTGTAATACCTAATAGAACTTCTCTTGGGTCTAACCCTACACAGAATCCAAACTGTGCTTCATTTTCCGTAAATACTTTTATGGGTAATCTTTAGAAATGTTTATCATAAAACCCGGTTCTCATCTAAGCCTACCTCATGCTTGCCCACCCTGACATACGGATCACGTGATGCGTTTTTAGAATCGGAGTGGAACGTATCGTAAAAGCCTAGACGAGAACCGGGCTTAAGTATGTTTTTTCTTCAGATTAAAATAGAAGCTGATCAAGATTCTACACCTGAAGAGGACAGTCAAAGCAGTCCTCACGGACCTCCAAGAGGTAAGTCATTCAGTGTTCCTTGTACCCCTGAAGAGGACGACCAAAGTAGTCCTCATGGACCTCCGAGAGGTAAGTTATGCATTGTCCTTATTTTCCTTTTTGCCCCAAAGTGATTTAAGGTCTGTATTTTTTTTGTAGTGGACAGGGTACTCCTTTTTTGATGGTTTAAGTTTTAGTAAGTTAAATTGGGCTTGTAAGGGTACTAGTGTTTTTTGTTTCTGGTGCCAACTGTATCTTAAATAAATACAAAGTTAACACCATTCTTAAACCAACTAGAAAACTAAAAGATTACTTTCGATCAACAAAGGATCCTCGTCAGGAATATACAGAATACTCTTGCGGGATGGTCTATTAACACCAAACTAAAGGAACACAAGGCACACTGCAGACTAGGACATACAGAAAAATCAACAGTACGTAGCAGAACATACTCTCAACAATGAAAATCACCAAATCAAGTTTGAGGAAACTCAAGTTTTGGCGCGAACAGCACATTTCCAAATCCATAAATACAAAGAAAATTTCAATAGAGCAGGGCCTGTATTCTTGTCACCCGTGCCCGTGACTGTGAACAAATTTCGCACTTCTCACTTGCTTTGAACCATGTGAAAAGTGAGAGAGGCAAATACTCACCAGTGACTACTCACCCACAGGTCATCAAGAATACGGGCCCAGAAGAAACGCCTAAAATTAACCGCACCTGGATATCAGTCTTCCAAGATACACAAACTCTCCAGTACACCAAACAAAAAGATAAGACACACCCACTGATTCCGATTTCGACCAATGAGGTACCACCTGTTTCACATAAATATGAGCTGCTGTGGGAATAGATCTAAAGATGCCGAGCACTCGAATCGGTGAAACGTCGAGAAGACAAACTTCTACACTACTACTACTTTTGTAGTGGACAGGGTACTCCTTTTTTTGCTGGTTTAAGTTCTAGTAAGTTAAATTGGGCTTGTAAGGGTACTAGTGTTTTTTGTTTCTGGTACCAACTATATCTTAAATAAATACAAAGTTAACACCATTCTTAAACCAACTAGAAAACTAAAAGATTACTTTCGATCAGCAAAGGATCCTCGTCAGAAATATACAGAATACATTGTTCTTGCGGGATGGTCTATTAACACCAAACTAAATGAACACAAGGCACACTGCAGACTAGGACATACAGAAAAATCCACGGTACGTAGCAGAACATACTCTCGACAATGAAAATCACCAAATCAAGTTTAAGGAAACTCAAGTTTTGGCGCGAACGGCACATTTCCACACTAGACTTTATCTTGAAGCCATAGAAATCCATAAATACAAAGAAAATTTCAATAGAGCAGGGCCTGTATTCTTGTCACCCGTGCCCGTGAGTGTGAACAAATTTAGCACTTCTCACTTGCTTTGAACCATGTGAAAAGTGAGAGAGGCAAATACTCAGCAGTGACTACGCACCTCACAGGTCATCAAGAATACGGATCCAGAAGAAACGCCTAAAATTAACCGCACCTGGATATCAGTTCCAAGATACACAAACTCTCCAGTACACCAAACAAAAAGATAAGACGCCCACTGATTCCGATTTCGACCAATGAGGTACCACCTGTTTCACATAAATATGAGCTGCTGTGGGAATAGATCTAAAGATGCCGAGCACTCGAATCGGTGAAACGTCGAGAAGACAAACTTCTACAGAACGGCGGCCAGAAAGACAACATACAACTCCTAAGCATGTTTCACAGACTTGTTTCAGCTACTTTGACAAAGTATCTTGTCGCCAAAAAACGGTTGATTACCGTTATGGTAATTTTTATTTACCCTAGGTTTGAAAAAAAAACGAAAATTTGTTGAATATTCATCATGATCTAGGTAACAAAACTACTTGTAATTAACACATAACAAATTAAAGAATCCTACAAACTAACACATCAAAATATATCCATTATAAAAGGGGGTTTTTTACCTAAGTAATGAGGGAAAATCTGATAAATTTATCTTGTTAAAACTGATAATTGTCTCAAATCCTTTGTAAATCTTATGTCCATCTCTGAAAATATATCTCAGAGAATCTTTGACAACATCTTTGTAAGTTTTGATCATCGAAAACCTGAAAAAAAAACGATTTTCTTGTTCTATTGCAGGACCCTCACCCGAGCCCCGGATAGAAGACACCGAATGTCACCGAAGTCAATCGGCGATATTCTTGCGTCACTGGAACCGAGGCGACTACAATTCGTGCACCAGGACCGATTTGACGTTTAAGCCGGTTCCCGACTCGAAACTGGCGCGAAAAAGAGAAGAGCGGCTCAGAAAGCAGGCGGAAAAGGAGAGGGAAGAGCGGGAGAGGGCGCAACAGGCGCAAGCGAGGAAGATTCAGGTAAAGGTAAAGAAATCTTTTATTAAACTTTTCGTAAAAAATAATCTGTTTCCTGATACTTAAGGGGCATAGCATATTCCGTGGGACTTTTGATGAAGATTTTTACGAAACCTGTTTTAATCGATTACTCATGGACCCAACAACACTGTCTAACCTGCTGCTGTCAAAGAGTGGGATTAGGGTGTCAATTGTTTTTCTTAAATTCAGACGGCTTAAGCTAGAGCAACGGCACATATGTTGGTCTTCCGGCAACATACCCCTAAAAATTACATATGTGTCCCCTAGGGGGCAACAGGGTCTAAAATGTGTTTTTAAACCATCCCTCATAGCTTCCATACTAATGCATCTGCACATCTGAATCTCAGTCAGTTGGTAGCTCGTGCTAAGTCTACTTAGATAAAATTTCGTGGCTGTTAACAAGGCCCCTAGGTTGTGGGATAAATTTTTTTTTCGATTTTAATTAAAAAGTTATGTTTCACATATCTTCCAGCCAACGTCAACAAAAATGCACCACCAGGGGCGCAGTGGACCCCTAAATAGGGGCTAATAATTTTAAATCTGGAACAACTTGTTCAAAATTTACTATACCAAATTCAATTGGCAATTACAAGTTCGAGTCAAAACACTTACATTTTAAGAGGCTATATTTTTTACATCCAACTTTGCCCCAGCCCATTTCTATATATTCCAGAAAACCTGTGCATATAGAGTATTTTATGGAATATGAAAATGTGAAAATTAGATCCCGCCCCCTTACAGCCCCTAGGGGCTGAGACAATGTTGGGGGGTATTCAAAATTGAGAAGTGGTCCACTGAACCTCTAGTGGTGCATTTTGGTTGACATAGGGTGAAAGATAAGTGACATATAATTTTTAAATCGACCAAATTTTTATCCCATGACCTATGACCTTGATGACCTTGTTCCCAATTAGCATTCGGACGTCAAACTCTACTCGTTGGCTGAAAAACCCAGACGTTGGCAAGCGGATTACAATTCTCATTCCATACGACCGCAATCCGACCTAAATGGGGAATACAAATTAGGGTCGTGTCGACGTCGCTAATTGTACTTCAATGGTATAGTAGTTTACCTATGACGACGTGATAATACGTCCGCAAACTTACGTAATTTTATATTTTAGGGGTCGATTTAGGTATAGGCGTTAAAACAGTCGGCACTAACGTGAATCCGTCTGGGCAAATATTTTTATAAATTATGTTGCCTATTTTGACGTCGTTTAAGGTTCGCATATGTGTACCTGACTACGTAAACGTCGGATTTTATTACAAAAGACGTTTGTCGCTTGACTTACTAGTAGACAACTTTATTTTGTACCTAATACGACGTCGCTTTATGACAGATTAGGTTGGAAGACTGATAAATGCTACTTGGGTTAACAGCTATAAAAATTATTTCGGTACAGTAGACTTGTAGGTAATAGTATGAACTACGAACTGACTAAGATTCAGATGTGCAGGTGCATTAGTATAGAAGATATGAGGCATAGTTGAAAAACACATTTTGGCCTCTGTTGCCCCCTAGGGGCCACATATGTAATTTTTTATGATACAAGAGGATACATTGCCGAAAGGTTAACACATGTACCAAATTTCATTGCTCTAGCTCAAACCATCTGAATTTAAGAAAAAAAATTGAGACCCTAAACCTACTTTTTGACTGCAGCATTTTTGGGGCTGTTAACAGGTTAGGCTTGATGGGTCCATTAGTAATCGATTAAAATAAGTTCCGTAAAATCTTCATCAAAAGGCCTACGGAAGCCGAATTTTCTATGTATGCCCCCTAAGTATGACAACATTGAAGTAAAACTCTTAAGGCCACAAAAACGGCATAGATTTGACAACACTGCTTTGCTATTTTTTTGTAAGAATAACAATAGGTGGCATCACTAATGCCGTTTCGAGTGAGATTACTTAATTAGAATACTTATTAGAAAAGTAACAAATTTCTGTATTCTTATTTTTATCACTTGACATGTGTCAATTTATTCCACGAATGTTCTATTAGACAAGTGGCGGGTGGGTATGCGGAACCTGAATTCCAATACTCCAATCGAATTCACTCGGTTTCTATTTTTCCTTCGACCTACCAAATTACGTGACCTTGGCGTTTTCAGAATTCCGGCAGAATCTCGCTTATAAAGAAAAAAAAACAACTTTTTTGTTATCAGATAATAGGATTTATAAAAATCTACAAACGTATCCAAAGAATTTTTCAAAATATGGTGTATTTTTTTCAAAAAATAAAAAAAATACAAAAATTGTTGTTACAGATTTCTGTATTATCGACGAGGCTAAAGAAAAAGCCAGGTAAGATTTTTGACTATTGTTAGCCGTGTTTATTTTATTTCGGGAATGAAAGCGTCCAGCAAAAAACTGGATACGGTTGTGAGGAATTCAAAAATAAACATTCCTTCTAAATTTCAACAGATTCCGTTTTCTGATTTCCGATATTCTGATTGGCCCAAAAACAGCAAAGCAGTGTTGTCAAATCTATGCCGTTTTTGTAACCTTAAATAAAACGCCCGAAACTAAAACCGGTCAAAACTGAAAATGAACAAAAATAAAAAAGTCGAAAATGCGACTGCCAGCGTCAAATGGTGAAGGCGTCAGGTCAATATCTAATGCTGCGTTGCCAAGTGCACAAGTAAATAATTAGAAGTTTTTCTGTGGCTAAAATATAAGATGATTAGTGACTTGCGAGCTTTTGCAAAAAGAGTATTTTTCCCATATGCACAAAGGATTGCTAGTGGTTCTCGGAAAATTTACATCTTTGGTACCAAGACGGCTTATGGGAAAACGGTTTGTTTGTCCTACGTAGCCATCTTTGAAACGCCCATCACCTTATCGTGACAGTTCCTTAGACCAGTTAGCCATTTAGTTTGAGATATGGCAAAAAATGTTTTATTAAAATTGGCAATCACCCAAATTTTCATTTTCTTTCAGACGCCCGAAAAACCGGACGTCAAGCCCCCATCCAGGGGCCCGATGGAGACCATTTCGTCGCCTTACGACCGATTTCCCAGGCCCGGTTTCACCGATACCCCGGCTTTGAGACAACTGTCGGAATACGCCAGGCCCCATTCGGGGTTCAGTCCCGGGCACATGCCTAGGTATGTAAAGATGAGATTGACAAAAAAGAGAATACTAGTTTTTGTAATTTTTTAACAATAAAAAGAAAAATCGTCAGGGAATTTTTTGTCCCATTCAAAATTTGGGAAATTTGACAAGGAAATAGTTAGGGAAAATCTGGAATGCCATCTAGAAAAAATTGAAAAACATGGTGCAACCAAAAAAAGTTGTTATTTTATTAAATAATCAGGAAAATAAAAATATATATTTGGGTGATTATAAGAATTCAAGCAAAAATATGTGATGTGTATTTCTTGATGTACAAGTAAAGGCAGTGTAAGATTATGACTAAAGTGCCAAATAATATGTTGACTTCAAAAATCGTTTAATTGTTAAATTAATTAATGTTTTTTTTGCTGTTTTAAATTTTGTAGTGGATAGGCAACTGACACAGAAGAATAAATTTTAAAGTCCATGGAAATAATTGAACAATAAAATACAGTTAATTATAATTGCAAATTTTTGTGTGCTGTTCAACGAATTATTAATTTTAGTGAATATTTTTTTTACCGACTGCAGATGTACTTGAAAAAAACTGGTGTTTCAGTTTTAATGCTTTTATTTAAAACATTTAAAAGAAAAATATTTAATTTTCTTACAGTGGTCTGAGCATATTCAGGTTTTACACACGTTTCCTTGTTTTAAATGCTCAACCCCACTTTCCCCTCTCTGTTTTGAATGTATATCTAATTTTAGAAATTCTAAAATTCCAGATCCAGTCCAGCATCGACCCACCGATCAAAACGAAGAGATTTTTTATAAGAGCTAATTTTAAAAACACGATTTTCTATTCTTTACAATGTCAGCTAGAGTTTGTGTGCCCCTAATACAATAACCCCGACTGTCAATTACGTCATCTAAAAATGCCTAATATCTGCATTTTTTTTAATGGCTTAAAACTGAAATTTCACCACGAATATTTTGGTAGAATGGTTTAGCGGCTGTTGGACCAATATTTTGCTTTTCGATTCATCACGACCAGGCCTCTAAGATCTAATGAATAGTCCGGAAACCCACAGGCCTGTTTCATCATTAGGAATCATCAGATAATCACAGCGTGAGGCATACATAAAAACGAATCTCGTCTAAAACCACAGGAAAGATTATAACATGCCTGTCGGAACAGAGAGACAAACAAATATTTTGGCTTTTTGAACAGAAAATGGTGTTTTTTATTTAAAAAAAAGTTTTTACAGGTCCTTACTACCTCCCGGCGTGATGGACCCAATGTTGCAATATCAATTAAGCATGTACGGCCCCGGTGCGAGGGAGCGACTCGAACTGGAACATTTGGAAAGGGAAAAGAGGGAGCGAGAGATCAGGGAGCTCAGGGAGAGGGAGTTGAACGACAGGTATGCTTAAAGTAGTTACTAGATTTTAAGATAGTAGCAATATTTTAATTTTAAAATATGGATAGGTTTGGCGCAAAAACCCTGAACAAGTTTTAATTTTAGATTCCTAAACCTTCCACTTTTTTGTTGGTTTTAGTTAAATACTTTAAAATTATCATAAAGCTTAAAAATTAAGGTTAAAAAGCCTCGTAACCGATTTGTGTAAATGACACAGGTACTTTTCAGCTGCTTCATGGCCTCCTCAATATACCCAAAATTTTTAAAATCGAGTACGCAAAGCAAAAGTAACATTCAAGAAAATGCGGGTTGTTTTGGCTTTACGTTATACTACTATACAGGTTAAAGGTCCTGAATACATTAAAATTTAACGCGAAAAATTTTTGAATTGAGAAAGTTAATCATTAATTTTTTAAGAACACTAGAAAAGCTCTGACCAAGACGACTTTTATAGCTGTTTTGGTGGAGGAATAAAATTTATGATCGTAAAATGTTATTTTATCCGAGGGGAAAACCACTCATGGCATTAGTTGGCATTACCCATATAAATTAACATGGCATTACTGACAATACATGTACAAATTCCTTAGCATTACTATCATATTTACATGACATTACTGGCAATACTTGTACAAATTTTGGGTCAGTTGTTACCCCTTCGATTTTATCAAACCTTATGCACTACACCAGTAAAATTGGTGCCGAACGGTCCTAGAGCCAAGAGCGAGAAAAAGAAAAACCGGTCTGAGGGTGAAGGGAGGGTACAGTGCACACAAATTTAAAAAAGAGGCTGCCAGTGACCACTCTATAACTGGAATGTTTCGAAAAGCTAATAAAAAGACAAGATAAAATAATTGTACACAGGACTTCTAGATTGTTCATTTTTATAGGTTTTTGAACAGGGCATGTCAATGGTTTCGATTTTTTTTATAAACCTATGTGTAATATATTGTCCCCATTGTATATATTGTAGTATTTGCATGAGAAAGTTTAGTATTTTTTAGTAATTAACTGGTTCAACTAAATTTAAAAAAAAAACAAACAAATTAATTTGTCACTCTTTTATTGATGTTATGACGGATACTTGCAGGAGATTGCTAGTCTGGTGCTTTTAAGTAAACTTGAATCCATTTAAATATAATTTGGACAAACATTTCTAGCACGCTTTGGCTTCTTCTTAAGGTTGCTACCAATAAACAAAAAAACGCAAAATTTTCTGGTATGGTTAAACCTTATTGATAAATTTTATAACTGTTAGTAGGTGTTCTTGACATATATTTTATCAAATATTTTTGAATCTCTCTTTTTATTTAAATGCTTGCTTTTTTGTAGAAGTAGTATGATTACTATTATAGGAATGCCGGTGTCAATTTCTTTTTGGTCAGATGGATCTAGCTTTCTGTCTCATTTAGTAATCGACTTAGAAGTAAAAAATATTTCCGGATAGGAATTTATATCGATCGAGTCTTCGTACTGAGTTGCCCACACCAAGGGGTCGTCCACCTTGGGGAGGTGTACAAATTTTTGGCAGTACTGGCAGTATTTGGCAGCACTCGCACTACTGCAGTACGTGGCAGTATATATAAATACTGACAATAAATCCCTATAACTTAGGCAGTAGAGGTGTACATATTTTGAGGGCGTGGGTAACCCCTCGGCTCACACGTCCCGAATGGTTTTTCTCCGAGATTTTTTCCTAAAAGTTCATGATTGATTTAAAAACAATTTACTAATGACTTTATCGTCTATCCTTGTTAGATGTCAATGAAAAACTAAAAATCACTTTCTTATTGCCTTCATTATTGCCTTAAACAACGAGTTCGAATTCCAAATTCTAATTTCTCTGAAAATAATTCACTCGCAACCTGTTTCTGGCAAAATTTAATTCGAAAATGTACCCGACCCGTAATTGCGCCGATCGGCAACCGAACAAAAGGCGAATGAACAAATTCCGACTCGCTTGATAATGCGCTCAGAGGTGCATGCAGACTGATGTGTGTGTATCTAACGGTATCGTTAAACATTAATTTAATTCACTTTTATTCAGAGCAACAACCCTGCTTTATATACTGCGCTTGCGTACCTCTTAATATGTTAAAAATTGTGCCGACTTAGTCGATTTCAATTTGACTTAAGCGTCTCGATAAGTTCCTGGTTTCACTAATTGCCTTATTGTTTATTGACCCTTAAATTATTGTGTTTTTAAGCTTAGAATTAAAGTAGCTAGTCGGAATGGTATCCTAAATAATTGTTACCTCTTTTTGCATGATCGTAGTTTTCTAAAAGCCCAAGACTCCCACTATTTCTACAGTCCACTTTTTCACCACAGACTTAAAGAAGAGATCGTGAAGAGCGGCATGTCAGAAAGATGTGTGTGTATATAATTCACTTTTATTCAGAGCAACAATTATGTTAAAAGTTGTGCCGACTTAGTCTACGTCAATTTGACTTAAGCGTTTCCATAAGTTCCTGGTGAATTGAATTATTGTACTTTTAGGCTTAGAATTAAAGTAGCTAGTCGGAATGGTATCCTAAATAATTGTTACCTCTTTTTGCATGATCGTAGTTTTCTAAAAGCCCAAGACCCCCACTACTTTTACGGTCCACTTTTTCACCACACACTTAAAGAAGAGATCGTGAAGAGCGGCATGTCAGAAAGATGTGTGTGTATATAATTCACTTTTATTCAGAGCAACAATTATGTTAAAAGTTGTGCCGACTTAGTCTACGTCAATTTGACTTAAGCGTTTCCATAAGTTCCTGGTGAATTGAATTATTGTACTTTTAGGCTTAGAATTAAAGTAGCTAGTCGGAATGGTATCCTAAATAATTGTTACCTCTTTTTGCATGATCGTAGTTTTCTAAAAGCCCAAGACCCCCACTACTTTTACGGTCCACTTTTTCACCACACACTTAAAGAAGAGATCGTGAAGAGCGGCATGTCAGAAAGATGTGTGTGTATATAATTCACTTTTATTCAGAGCAACAATTATGTTAAAATTTGACTTAAGCGCCATAAGTTCCTGGTGAATTGAATTATTGTACTTTTAGGCTTAGAATTAAAGTAGCTAGTCGGAATGGTATCCTAAATAATTGTTACCTCTTTTTGCATGATCGTAGTTTTCTAAAAGCCCAAGACCCCCACTACTTTTACGGTCCACTTTTTCACCACAGACTAAAAGAGGAGATCATGAAGAGCGGCATGCGCGCGCCGCCGAACGCAGTCGACCCCCATTGGCTCGAAATTCAGCGCCGTTACGCCGCCGCCGGTCTCGCCGGGCCGCCCGGCGCGCCGCCCGGTATGTTGCCCCACCATTTGGCGTTCTATCCGGGTGGCGGCGGGGCGGCGCAGCTCTCCCAAATGGAAAGGGAGCGACTAGAGAGGTTGGGCATCCCGCCGCCCGGGGGGCCGGGAGGTCCCGGCGGTCCCCCGCCCGGCCACCCGCATCACCAGGCGCACCAGGCCCAGTTGGAGGCGGCCGAGAGGCTGGCCTTGGCGACCGATCCCATGGTAAGTGTCAATTCTGACCATATTTCAATTAAGTTCTTGCAACAAAACGCAAAATTTATTGGGTGGATACAGGGTGATCGTTTATATTTTGGCCACGAAAAATTGAGTTGGCGATTGTTTTGCATCTGAATACTCTGCACTGAAATAAATAGCATTTTGGATGATGAGGGAGTTTAAAAAAAATGTGCTTTTACAAATTTGTACTTTTTTACATACTATTTTCAAATATTTTAAAACTGGTTTGATCACTTTAAAACATGAAGGTTTTAAAAAACCAAGTAAAAACAAAAAAAATGTGTCTTGGGCCTTCACTGTGAAAAATTTTGCTAATTTTAAACCATTTCTTGCATTTAAATTCCCTCTTAAACACGATCAAAAAATATATTATCAAGTATTTTTTCTTCGCTGTCCAAGGTACGACTCCAGATGGCCGGGATTTCTCCGGAATACCACGCGCACACTCACGCGCATACGCACGCGCACACCCACCTACACCTGCACCCGCAGCAGCAACAACAGGTGCAGCAGGAAGCGGCGCAAGCGGCCGCGGCTGCGGCGGCCGGTTTTCCCTTACCACGTAAGTTATAGCGATTTCGATTGGCAAACTGATAGCGTGTTCCGTTAAGAAAATAGTGCGAAACCAGGGCAAAACTGTCTCAGTTTTTCTGTTCCATTGAGTGCATTTTTTCTTTTCGTGTTCCGTTCGACAACTGAAACGTTCAGTTTTGAACTGAGGGCAGCACTAGCTGATGCCGCACTTTGTGCAGTTTTTAACATTTTAAAGTGTTTCGGTAATTTAACCCGATAAATTGTGAAATGATAAATAGATGTTTATTCATTATTGCAAAATTGTAGTCCATTGAAGCTTCTCTTTTTCGAAAGGCATTAGTCTGAAAGAGATCCAGCATATCAGGGAAATATCCGCCTGTACTTCGACCCCGCATATCTAACCATCTTCATGAGATAGTTGTCCCTGACAGATATAAGGACACATATTGTACATATTGTAGTATTTCAGTGGTTGTAGCTGAAGTAGTTATTTTAAATAAAACATATAAACTACATTTTTAATAGTAGCGTCATTTTTAGTAGTACAAAAATACTTTCTTATCGACTATATTTTTGTAATTATATTCTATATAATTAATAATAAATCGATATAGAGAGATGTCATTTGTTGATTTTAAAACTGTCTGCAGAAAGAGAATAAACAAATTTTAATATGCCTATGTATTTATTACCTAATCGGTAGGTTATTACCTCTAAGCAAATATGTTGTATTTAGAGGGATTATATACTTTGTATTTTGTACAACTAAATGCCAAATAGACAAACAAAATATAAATTAAAGTAACACTCGTGGCATATCGGACAAAGCGTTTTTGTTTCTCACTTCATTACGACCAGGCCTCCAATGTCTAATGGAGAATCCATCCATCCAGACACCTACAGACCTGTATCATCCTTATTAGGAATCATCAGATCAGTCTTGGGAAAATACTTTTCCTTGAGTAAAAAAAATTAAAAGGATGAATATTCTGCATATTGTAAAATATGCAGAGTTGACTTTAAAATAGACAGCAGTGAAGTAAGGCAGGTAGAAAGTCATGGTAGGTCCCAAAAGCACCAAAACTTAAAAAAATCTCATGAAAAGGGAGAGCAACCGAATTTGTATTTAATAGAAACCAAGAAAATTTTTCCATTAGTGACAAATCTACGAAAGCAGATATTGTTTACTCTTTATTTTTTGACAAAACCACAACTTCACAGGTCGAAAAACAGTTGAATATGTTTATTCAGTTTTGGGATTCTGTAAATGACGTAATTATACGAGCGGTCTATATTAAATCTGTACATATGGGCCATTGCAGTTCCGAAAATATCAAAGAAGTAGCTTTTGATTTTTAAAAGAATATGGACTGGATCCAAAACTGCTATTTCATATAAGTATGGATGGGCCCAATGTTAACCTGAAATTTTTTAAACTATTCATGGTTGCTTTGCAGGAAGACTTTGGTACGGGAAAGAAAATGTCCTAAAATTTTTCCAAACTATCCTAAAATTGTTTATCTTTTTATCATTTACCTGCAATTATGCAAATTCTCTGGTTTGCTTTTTAAAACATGGAGAAACACCTTATTTGTATTCAAGGCGCCTATACTCACAGGTGAGCCCAACATATTTACCAAAATGGTAGCGTCATTTTAGTTTTTTTTTAAATTTTTGTTTGTTTTGTTAAGATTTGCGTATAAAAATTGCAGAAACTTATGCAGTGCGTGTCGGTCGAAATATCAAATAATTATCTGATATTTGACCAAAAAAATAATTATTTTAATTTTCCAATATATATTGGGAATAAAACCTACAATGTGACAACCTCGCACTTCACACCTCGTCGGAGTTGCCGCTTTAGTAGAATCGAGCTGGTCGACGTAAGCATGCTTGGTATTGTCTAATGCAGCGTTGCCAGTAGGCAATGGTTTTCCCTAAATCTCACGACTAATCGCGTTTCAAAGCGATTTATGAATGACTTGATTGGTCTATTTCAGTTGAATGTCTTTGAGGCGTAACAATTTTACCAATGGAAAGTGCCACGAAAACTAACAAAGTGCACCCCAATGGAACAGCGGCACCGACTTAGTTGTGTACTGGTGGCGCACCGGTTTTACCAATGGAAACCGCTATGGGTGCGCCACTTGCACAACAAATTCATACTTCTTCATATTTGGTGGAAGCTCCATAAAAGTTCATATTTTGAAAAAAACCTTTAGGTCCATTTTTGCGAGCTTAACATAGTTGCTATTGTTCTCTTTTTCTAAATACATTCATCTGAGAGAGATCTAGCATACCAGGGAAATACCCGCCGGTACACCCTGTGACCCCGCATATCTAACTATCTTCTTCAGATAGTTGTCCTTGACACATGAGGGGCCGAAGGGTGTGCAGGCATATTTTCCCCGTTATGAGTAGTATGCTGGATCTTTCTCAGACAAATGCATTTAGAAAAAGTGAACAATAGTAACTATGTAAAGCTTGCAGAGACGGACCTTTTATAGTTTTCATATTTTTACCTAATTAATTCTGCGGGAATTTTATGTTGCTTCAGTCGATTTCTTGGCTGTGTTAGCAACACTTTTTTATAGTTTACTTACGGGTTTTTAAATAAAATGTCTGAACTTTTTTTAGCTTCGGCGTCGCAAGGGTATCCTAGGCCAGGGGTGATGCAGGGCAGAGAGGGGCCAATGGGTTTACATCATCCCGATTTGCTGGGAAGGCCGTATGCGGATCAGCTGGCGCACCAGGTAAGCGTGTTACTTAACTCAGGATTCCCAACAGGTCTCTAATAAGTTCCTAATCTTTGCCTCTATCAGGGTTGCCACAAAAGTCGGGAAATTTGCTAAGAATCTTTGAATTTTCAATTTCAACAAATTGAGACCAGATCCCACACCAAATCAGCATGTTCTGCTTAAACTCCAAAAAATTGCCGGCAGCGCTATGACATCGGGATTTTTTTAAGATAATTCGGGAAAAAGTCGGGAATTTTATCTAAGGAATATTGAGGCAACCCTGCTCTATAAAGTCTACATTTTTGCAAAAAAGTCCACGAAGTTCCTATTTTTACATAGATTCTTATTTCGTTCTGAGGGATTTTAATCTGCTTTGATCGGCAGATGTTTAAGATTCCTAATTGACAATATTCCGGGCAGTGTTGTCATCCTTCTCTAACCCAATTTCCTAACTGTTTTCTAGGTTCGCAGTGAAAAAATCAACAAAAGTCAGCTTTTGTGCTGCCAGCTTGGTAAGCAGTTAGTGAAATATGGTTAAAGAAGGTCGAAAACTTTTTTTTATACCTTCATCAAAAACATGATTTTAGTAACTGTCTGCAGATAACTAAAGCATGGCTTTTTTGGTCACCAATGCAAAAAAACTTTTTTTGATCATGGGTGCAAAAAAAGATTTTTGTCCGTTTTTTACCCAAAATTAACGAGAAATAGCGGAATATAGTAATATTGAAAAAATCTAATTATTCTTGCCTAAAAAAATTAAGCCATTTCCGCCAATTTTCACCAAGAATTTATGAAAAAATCATTTAAAAACATCGTCAAAATATCAAACTGTCAAAGCAATGAACGCCACCGAGTAAAAAGGCACATCGCTATGGAAACCATTGATATTTCATTTACCAGCCGCCTATATTTATATTGTAAAGATGGTGTGTTGCGAGAAGTGCTCTTCGTTCGAAATTTTTAAAAGTATTTTCAATTTTTTCTTGGATTTTTTGATAAAGGTATTTAAAAAAATAGTGTTAACAACTCGCTGCTAAACTGTGCTTTACTCGCGTTTTTAAATACCTCGCTGCGCTGGTTATTTAAACCAACGCTTGTAAAAAAAGCACTATTTTAGCCACTAGTTGTGAAAACTACTATTACGCGTAACGTTGCGCAGGCGTTGGACAACGCGAATATTTTTTTTTGTTTGGTGGAATTAAGATTTGTTCATAAGCGACTAAAAATCGTATTTTTGTGAGACTGTGACAGAACTATTACTTTTAATTATTTTAATCGTTTTCGTGTTTTAAATAGGGCAAATATTTTCAAATTTATCAGAATTCATTAAATTTTATGTAGATCAGCCTTTTATTATTATTGGTGCCGATGCCAAAAAGAGGTATGTCCGAGAATTACGAAAAATCGTCGTGTTTTCATTCTGTCTCTTTTTTTATTATGCTATTCGTAAACGAAAGCGGCATTTCCCGATCAAAACTTCAAATTTTCGGACACTCTAGTGTTGATTATATCCACCAGCTTTCAAAACCGTTGTTGTTGCGGTGGCTGCTAAATTTTTTGGATAGAATTTTTGGTTTTTAAGGTCGTAGTTACAATCTGGGAATGGTTTTTAGCAACACTACGGGAAATTAATTTGTCTATGTCGACCTGATTTTTTGCAAAATTTTACGTCATTGAATTTCTTTTCCATGGCAACACGGAGACTTTATTTATGTTTATCCACAGTGGGACACCAGAGAATTTTTACCACAAAAATTTGTGGTTAGGTTACTTATTTTGACTTTTCGCGTTTTGCGCCGCTAAAAAACCAAGTAAAATACTAAAATAAAAGAAAACCATTTATTGCAGAATTACAGGTGCATTTATATATGAATTGGAAACACTCTCGCTACCTGATACCGACAACAGGTTAACTTAAAAGCATGCAGATTTAAAAATCGGCTACTGGCGCTAGACGAAATAATCGTATGCTATTTGAAACAGGAGCGTCAACGACTAGCAAGAGTCTTTCCAACCTCTAAATGGAGCTTTACTGACCTGTTTTGTTAGTACTCAAGTATCTGTGTATTTTTGAAACTGAGGTTCTAAAATCTATCGTTTGCACTCCAAGATTTCACTAATACACTCGCACATAACTATACCGCAATAATTTAATTTAAAAAAAAATGGTTGAATCAAAATAAAAACAAAATTATGTGGGGTTATGGGCGCCGAATGTTTCTATGCGAATTCCTAGTAATCCCAGCGAGCCAGTAAAGTTCCTTTGGTTCTTTGATAGACTCAGGGTAATGCCTTTTTCGGCGGGTGAAGGCACACGCGGAGTGGGTTCATATTTGTTTTACACAAATGGGCTTTGTGTGTTGATTTTGGTTTTATTTAAATTAATCACTTTATTTTTTTGAGTTTTTTAATAAAGTAAATTCATAGTTACAAACAAACACGTTTTTAAATATTAGACGTTAATCCTAACTAAGTGCAACCCGTCCTAACTAATTCCATATGACAAAGATAGCTATACATATTAAACAACAAGTCAAACAAAGATAGTCATATCGTTATTTCTGAAACCAGCAATACACACACAAGTACTACAAGTTGCATATCCACTCGTCTCGATCACAAATACGTTTATATTTGATTACATAAAGCTTTTGGATCCGTTCGAGTAAAAAGTTCGATCGCGCAAGTACTGTCACGACCTAACCGCCTTTTGCATGCCTTAATCACAAAAAAAAAGTACATCGATCATTGTGTTTTTAGAAAAAAGCTAGCCTTAATCAGTTCACCTTCCTACAGACATTACAATTTTTGGTCTAAATACTCCTGATTTAAAATGTTTATAACTTTTTTATCTCATAACCAATTTAGATAATTAATACCTCGATACGCAAAGAACGTATGGGGCTTTTGCCTCATTGACGAAAATCAAGTCGAGGGTTGCACACAAATTTTTCGCAAGGGGATGAAATTTACCCATTTTTTAAAGCTCTCCGCCCTCTTGGATTTTTGACATATGTCAAATTTTGAGTCGCGTCAGTAAAGTTTCATCTTTTGTTTATAAAAACGGCCAAAAATTACAGTTACAGCACGTTCAAGAAGTGACAAATTTTTTGGCCCACCCTATACAAACGTGTTTTTGAATCTTTCCGTCATATTTGCAGCGTTTAATAATTTAATTCATAATTCATAATTTCCACCGCAACATTGCGGAAAAAGACGCAACTATTGTCAATTGTTGTTTTTACGTTACTATAGAAAAGTTAATGTTAAAATTTGACGTTTGCAATGACATATGAGAACTATGATGTACGTAATTTGAAAGATATGGTTAAGCCATGATGACCCTTAAAATAATTTTCTTAAATACCTGCTGTAAAGAACTTTGATTGAAAGAAATTAATACCACCTTACAATTACAAAAAAATGCAATTTTTGCTTTTTTTTGGATAAAAATTTCAAAATAAAAATCATATGCACGACACCACTCAAAATGACAGACAGATGACAACAGAAATTTTTAGTAAACATTTGCCTTAAATTATGTCCATCTTTCTCTAAAATGCTTTTTTATAGCCTGCTGTCTCTCTTCAACAACCTTAAATATTTTTGCACGTCACTAAATTATCTCCTCATCTACCTCTAAAATTCTGCCCTCTCTCTCTAAATATTTTTTTATTTGAACAAAGAAAAAATGTTTTTTGGCAGTACTTTTTTTGAACGTCTAAAAAACAGTGGAAACTTGAAAACAAATTTTATTCTAGAAATCAAAACTTTGGAAAGAAAGCTTTAAAATGTGAGCAATATCACGGCATAAAAATGTGAAATTTCTTCATCAAAAACGGTACCCCTTAAATTATGCTAAAATATTTTAAGTTTTAAATTACCATCATGTCTTGACCATTATAAAAAGTTATGCAACTTCTGTGTTGAGAACTTATTTGTAACAGTATTTTGTCATATATCATGACTTTTTGTTATTCCTCAGGCCGCTGCCCACGAACAGCTCCAGAGGCAGATGATGCTGGAGAGAGACAGGTTTCCTCCCCATCCTTCCATTGTAGCTCAACACGAGGAGTATTTAAGGTACGTACGTAAATAGTAATAGTTTTTACTAGTGCTTTTTTGCTAGCGGTGGGATCGGTAAAACAGTACAAAAACCAGAATCACTATTTTTATTCGTTTATTTTGGGGTAAGCTCCGCAATTTTAAATTATACAGGGTGTGCCACAACTTATGTATAAAAATGAAAAACGTGATCCCTAATACTGTCTAAAACATTTTCTTCGCCTTCGCCTGTACATTCAAGCTCATAAACAAAGTACCTAACAAAAAAGAATCATCAAGCAAGCACGTGCGTTCTCCCCGCACCTTTTCAACGCGTCGGTATACCTAACGCGTTCGAAACAAATCCAAAATACACTACATTTATGACTTGCTCATGCCATGTTTCGAACGATGCCCGCTTTTTTGACGGGTGCGATAACACAGCAGCTGGTTCCACTCGTTGCGTACGAAGGGATGTACGCAACGACTTTAATCAGCAGTTCTGTCATCGTACCCTTCAAAAAAGCGGGCATCGTTCGTAACATCGCATAAACAAGTCAAAAATGTAGTCTATTTTGGCTTTATTTCAAACGCGTTAGGTATACCGATACCGATGCGTTAAAGTATTTACTTTAAGGCCATAAAAACGGCATATATTTGGCAACACTGCTTTGCGATTTTTTTCAAAGATCAACAATAGGTGGCATCACTAATGCCATTTCGAGTGAGATCGTGCAATGCTCAGAACACGGTGCGAACACCATATGTAAGGAAAAGTATAACTTATTAGGAACGTAACCATTTACTAATGCTTCTATAAAAGGTTTTGACGCTCGGCTTCGTGCTTCATGGATTGCAATGTCTCGAAATTAAAAATAATCAAAAGAAAAATCATTATTCAACATAAAAATAACAAATTCCGTATTATTTTTATCACTTGACATGTGTCAATTTATTGGCCGAATGTTCCATTAGACGAGTGGCCGGTGGCTATGCGGAACCTGAATTCCAATACTCCAATCGAACTCACTTCAATTTCCTTGGGCTTATTAAATTACGTGCCCTTGGCGTTTCAGAATTCGGCAGAATCTCGCTTATAAATAAAAAAAAACATATTTTGTTTGTTATCAGATAATAGGATTTATAAAAGTCTACAACCGTATCCAAAGGATTTTTCAAAATTTAGTGTATTTGTTTCAAAAAATTGTTGTTACAGATTTCTGTATTATCGACGAGGCTAAAGAAAAAGCTAGGTAAGATTTTTGACTATTGTTAGCCGTGGTTATTTTATTTCGGGAATAAGAGAGTCCAGCAAAAAACTCTGGAATTGAAAAATAAACATTCCTGTCAAATTTCAACAGATTCCATTCTCTTGTTTCCGATATTCTGCCCGGTAAAGATTGGCCCAAAAACAGCAAAGCAGTGTTGTCAAATCTATGCCGTTTTTGTGGCCCTAAGTGTCTTTTTTCTCATTTACCTGCAATTATGCAAATTCTCTGAGTAGCTTTTTAAAACATGGAGAAACATTTTATTCAAAGAGCCTAGACTCACAGTTGAGCCCAGCATTTGACTGGCCGCCATATTGAAACGTCACCTGGGTAGTATTAACGCTTTTTTATTCACAAAAAACAAAAACATCATTTTAGTTTTTTTTTTCATTTTGTTTGTTTTGTTAAGATTTGTGTATAAAAATTGTAAAAACTTATTAAGCAGTGTGTGTCGGAGAGAACCTCAAGTGCTTTTTTAAACAAAGTGACGATTTTAATTAAATATGACTTTAAATAAACTAAAAATAAGAAAAAAAAACATTTTCAATTTTTGCAAAAAAGTAATAAAAGCACCAAACTATAAAAAAAAAACTGGATATAGTATCATACAATAAAATTTCAATCGGTACCCACGTGACGTCACAACGTCATATTGTAAATCTTGGGCTCACTTGTGAGTATAGGCCATAAAGATATAACTTAAATAGGCGCCTTGATTTTTATTCACATATTTACAAATCTTCACAATTTTAATTCAATAAATAATTCATATTGTGTACGTACACATCTGTTCATAAAAAAGGGGACACGTAATTGACATTTGGGTACGTAATGCCCCGGTTTTTTGTGTAAATGTTATGATACATATACCGGGTGTCCTAAGGTGAGTAACCTATTATTAATATTTTGGAAACTATACAATGAAAACTTTTCAAACTTTTTATTCTAACATAAGTCCATGTAAACTATCTTTATGAAATACTCTCATATTTGCAGTGTTGCCATTCGCAGGAAAACTTGGCAACAACTTTCTTATTTTAAATTGAACACCTTGTATATTTTTGCATTTTTGGATTCTACAAAATATTTTAGGTATATTTTATGTATAATGACGTAATTGACGGGTGAAAATTGACATTTTTTAACTTTGACAGCCCGTAACATCGAAACGGTTAAGAATAGAGCAAAACGGTTTTTCACAAGCCATCGTTTTATACTATTTTTAACCCAGGGTTAAACTAACCTTGGGATATTTTCGAAAATATTTTAACCCTGGGTTTAGATATAAAACGATAGCTTGTGAAAAACCAAGATACGAAAACCGTTTTGCTCTATCCTTAACCATTTGGATGTTACGGGCTGTCAAAGTTAAAAAAATGTCAATTTTCACCTGTCAATATTTTAAAAACAGTTGAACATAATACATAAAATGTACCTAAAATATTTTGTAGAATCCAAAATGCAAAAATATACAGGGTATTCAATTTAAAATAAAAAAGTTGTTGCCAAGTTTTCCTGCAAATGGCAACACTGCAAATATTAAAGTATTTCATAAAGATAGTTTACATGGAAAATTTGAAAAGTTTCCATTGTAAAGTTTTCAAAATATTCTAATAGGTTAGTCGCCTTGGGACACCCGGTATATCGCTCATTTTTCCGGTCGGTTTATTTGATCTGATATTTTGACCAAAAAAATTGTTATTTTAATTTTCCAATATATATTGCGAATAAAACCTACACAATGTGACAACCTCGCACTTGTAGCAGGTCACATACAGACCGCTTCAAGCTACTGCGAACATAGGGCGGAAGAAGTCTAATTTGACAGTGTACGTACATGCAGAGACACCGCACGCCTATCAGTTAAGCAACCAATACTCAGGCTTGCGATCACCACTTACATGACTTTCCTTTGGTATTTAGTACGCCTCTAACCACGGTGTTGTGTGGAGCGTAGTCAATGAAACCGGAATTTGGTCAATAAATACGCAAATTTTTATAACGTAATTTTCTTATTTTTTGTCACTGACAAATAAGAGCGTTTTATTGTCAACTGCTCAGATTTATCAGTGACGACGTGTTACAATGAAAATAATAAGGAGAAACAAAATAAAAGCAAGTTCTCAAAATAAAATAATACATTCTAAAAACCAAAAAGATTCTCCCAGTCAAAAAAAAATTAAAGCAAATGTTCGAAAAATCCTCCTTGCTCGGCTAGACAATGTCCGAGCCTACTATAAAAACCCCTTCTAACGTTTCCAAGCATGTTAGGGGTGATAATTTGAAAAGCTTCTTCAAAAACAGATAGAAGTCATTAGGAGCAAGATCGGGAGATCGAGCTGGCCATAAAATAGTTCCCCGTGTACTTATAACCCGATTAGGAAATACATTATCAAGATATTCCCTAACAAGGCCAACATTGTGAGCGGAACAACCATCTTGTTGAAACCATGTTTCACCAAATCTTACACCTAACAACTGCCTAGCAGTTGGAATAATGTGCTGCTGCAGTAGATCCAAGTATCTAGGACCATTCAAATTGCAATTGCCGTTAATAAAAAATGGCCCAATTACGTGTTCCCCTATAATACCCCCCCCCCAAACATTCAGTTTTTGGGGATACTGTGTTCTTACGTCAAAATACAAATGCAAATTTTCCCTCGACCAATATTGAACGTGTGTTGGGTTATGACGATTTGACCATTTGACCATCTGCACTTTTTCGGCAACTTCGTAGACATCCATTTTTGGTTTTAAAAATGTATTATTTCAATTAAGAACTTACCCATCTGTTTCTCGAGCAAGGCAGAAATAAAACAAAATAATAAAAGCAAAATGAATTTCCAAAAGATAACACTGCAGCGTGCTTCGAATCCACCTCGGTCGTACGGCACGGAGAGTAAATTGGACTTGATTCCCCCTATGTTCGCAGTAGCTTGAAGCGGTCTGTATATAACGGTGTGCCTCATTCATTATTTGTCGTCGGAGCTGCCGCTTTAGTAGAATCGGTAAACGTAAGGTGCAGCGTTGCCAGTGGAGAGAACAATGGTTTTCCCAATATACTTATAAACTTAATGTACACGCCCTGGAAGTGGCAATTTTGTTAGCAACATATCATGATCAAGTAGGCCATGAAAATAAAGATTTTACGGCTGTTTTGCGCATGCAAGTGCGTTGGATTGATGTTAAATCCATTTTTGTTTGTTTTGATTTTTGATTCCGAAAGTGGTTTAATTTTACTCACAGTACACAGACTATAGTGTACTGTATTTATTTGGTTTGTGGAAAAAATAAACTTAGCTGTAAAATTTTTGGTATTATCCAGAGAAAACATCTGCCTCGGTACTTTCACGTCTTATTAATTTTTCGATCATTAAAATGCGATTAAAAACTCCATAAAATTACATTTTTATTTTGGGCGACACGTATTTTTAAAAAAACGAAAACTGCTTGTTTTTTGAAAAGTAAACAAGTAAGTAAAAAAAATAAAGTGAAACGTAACACTCATATGCCATCGGCCATAGCGCATGCGTAATCTTGCTTACAAAAATTTTCACGGGGATGCATTGCAATGCCGTGGACTAAATTGGATGGATCATTTAAACTATTTAAGCAAAAAGTTAAATTCTGCATATTTCGCTATTTTACAATTGAAAGACACTCTAGAAAATAAGGATTTATTAAATGTATATTATTCTCTTGCCTATTCAGTCATATCATATAACATTATTTTCTGGGGTGGCGCTTCAAACAATGATAAAATATTCATAATCCAATTCATAACTTAAAACCTCGAGAGTCATGTAGGCCTATCTTTACAAAACATAATATTTTGACATTTCCGACAATTTATATATTAAAATCCATTTTGTTTGTAAAGAACAATATTAACAATTTTTCTCAAATTAATCAGGTTTGCAATAATCATTATAATACCAGGCATGGTAGCCTATTAAGAACTGAAAAACATAGTAGCACTCTGTATGAAAAGTCTCCAGGCTATGCTGCTTTAAAACTGTTTAATGGTCTACCAAATTACATTCGAAACATAAGCAACAAAAATGTCTTTAAAAAAACTCTTAAATCGAGGCTAATAAACGTCTGTCCGTATAATATAAACGAGTTCATAAGATAGGCAAGCCTTTGGTGTCGTATTGTTCTATGTTTTGTTTTTTTTTTAACTAATGCTTGATCTTGTGTCAGCATTGACACTATGTTGTCAAACTTGAAAGAACTGATTAAGCCTTGAATGTGATGTTGTGTCCTGTTTCTATTTGTTTGAAGATTTTGATCAAGTCCTAAAATAGTGATACTGTTTTTTGAAAAACATATTTTTATTTTAAATTTGTAAAACTAAATATCTCAAAGTTTAACATTGTTTTGTTTTTATTATTATTTACTTTATTTTATTTAGTACTTTTAAATTTATTTATGTTTGACTTTGCTGCTGTTTTGTATTTGCATCAACCAATTATGGGTTACATTTTAAATTTGTAAAATTGATTGTCTCAAAATTTAACATTGTTTTGTTTTTATTATTATTTACTGTATTTTATGTGTATAAAAATTGAGTAAACTTAGAAATGTGATATTATATAGTTAAGTATTTTTAAATTAATTTATGTTTGGCTTTTTTGGTGATTTTGTGTTTGTATCAACCACTGGAAGGTTACAGGTACATAATTTTTTTTAACAAATATTAGACCATATATCTTAGGATATTAAATTGTAAAATATTTATGTAGGTTTTTTTTTTATGTGTGTTCGTAAAACTCTTTTTTGTATATAAATTTGACTGACGATTTCCATATTGTAATTTTGTACAATCGATTTAAATCAGGAAATATAAGATATTCTATTCTATTCTATTCTATTAAGTTTCTAAGTATATAGTTTTCCCTAAGTCTAACGACTGATCGCGTTTCAAAGCGATTTATGAATGGCTTAATGGGTCTATTTAGTTGAATGTGTTTGGTCTCAATAGATAACCTATAAACGTAGATCATTCCCTAATAGTAATTTTTCTTATTTAGGCAACAGCGTGAAAGGGAACTCAAGGTGCGAGCGTTAGAAGAAGCAGCGCGGGGTTCAAGGTCGTAAAACTGGTGAGTTTAGACTGTTCAGGGAGGACTTTGAATAGAAAAATGTGCTGTTTCCCAATCAGTTAAACGGAAAATAACTGTATGTAAATGGAAGTCGTAAATCACCTAATCCCAAGTAGGGGCGGGCAAACAAAGGGTTATAAAAATCGAGTGTTAAAACAGATAAAATATTCATTAGCAGGGTCGGATTTTTCGTTACGAGTTCTGCTTAACAAGAAAGTTGTATGGATTATTACCACAAACATAAAATACTTATTTAAAATGCGCTTTTGCCTACCTGTGACTTCAATTTTATTGCAGACCTTTTTTGCTGCCACGATTATTTTTTTTCTATTCTTTTATTAAATCTCAGAAACATTACAAAAAATGTCACCTAGGGACACAGTTAAATTACACTAATTAGGTTCATAACAGGTGAAAAACAATATTAACACAATATAATTCTCAAATAGTACTTTAAATTTTAAATTTCAATTGTACAATGGAATTTATTTTATAGTTTAGTTTAATTTTTTTATATTTAATGATTTTGTTTTATATCAAAGTTTGTTATACCAATTACACGATAATAAGGGTTGTTTTACGGCTTCCATATATCTGCGCAATAATTTGGAGCTTATCACATATTTCTCATTATTTTAAAAATGCCTTCCAGTTCTTAACAGAAGGTGGAGGATTTAAATTGTGTGAAACTGTGTCGAGCAATAAAAGCATTTCTCTAAATTCACTTTTGACCTCTCCATTCTGGATTCTGCCCATTTGGGTTAAGAGAGGATATCGTAGTGAACCAAAACGCGGTTAGAAATGCAAGCGTTATCATTGATTTGAAAAAAGAAATGTTTAAATGAGCTGAAGTTTTCTAAAAATATGTTTCGTTTGTATAAAAACTTGATAACAGGATGAAAATGAAAATTTTATATTTTTATTTTAAAAAGAAGTTCGTCCTACTCTTACTTGTACTTCATATTATCTACGCGTCGAAAGTGACTAATCGCGGTATTTTTGTTTTACTATGATATTCTTTTAATTAGATAGGTCTGGGGTCGTATTTTAAAAACAACAAGAAAAATATTCGGCGTACGTGTACTTTAACTAATAAAAGGCCAGTTTCACATCTGTCTATTTCTTTACCTACCGGGTAGAATGAAAGGAAAAAGAAATGCCGGTATGTTGCTACAAGATTAGTCTAACTGAGGGTTTGTAGCGACCTGGAAAAGTCAGGGAATTAAAAATGTCCCAAAAAAAAACCGGAAAAGTCAGAGATTTTGATGAAAATTCCCAACCCAATTTTTAAAAATATTCTACAAAAAACAAAGATCAAAATTCTTAAAGAATTTTTCTTTAAATATTCCAAAAAATTTGCCTGCGGCGTTATAACAGTGTTGATTGTTATAATTTTGGGCTACAAAACTACCACCCAAAACCATTTAAAAATATTTTGTAAAAAACGTAAAACAAAAGTTTTATCTGCGGCGCTATAAGATCATCGATTGTTAAGCAGTTTTTGTCAACAGAATTCAAAATTCTCGCAAGATTTTGCAAAAAAATCTTAAATTGAGGCTAGGTCCGTCCTTATTTTTTAATATTTTTTTTACATACACAGTAACTGAACCCAACAATTACTAAACCGCCACCCCCCCTTCGTAAATTTAGGAAAGTAGTATCATTTTCAACTCTCATTTAAGCCCGTTTCTCTCTCTCTCATGTTGCAGATGCATCTTTTGCGATAGGCATGAAATCCAAAAGCGTGCACACTGTGCATCAAGAAATGTCATTTTTAGCCAAGGGAAAGAAAAAAATCAGGCAACAAATAATTAAAATTTTGAAAACTAGAACCTAACCTTAGTTTAACAGATAGTTGATAGGCTTGCTAATATAATATTTATGTTAAAAGCAAAATTCACTAGAAAATTCCCCAAAATGCATGCATCTTTTAACAAAAATTAGAACAAGTTTCTATTCCATTCATCTCGAGTCCAGCATCTTTTTCTATAGTGAGAAACGGGCTTTAATAGAAATTTTTTAAGGCCGCAAAAACGGCATAGACTTGACAACACTGCTTTGCTGTTTTTTTGAAAGATCAACAATAGGTGGCACCACTAATACCATTTCGAGTGGGATCGTTTGGTGTTCAGAACAGTAACAGTAACTAAATATAGGACCTCCCATCTAGTTTGGCAGGTCTTAATTTCAGGTTATAAGACTGGAACCCAACTGTAGGCTAATGCAATATTGATGCTCAAATCAAGTACCCAGCGACGGCCTCAAAAAATGCAAATAAATTTCCACGTTTTTCTTATCACAATCACTACTTGATTCACTAGCCATTGTGCTTCATGCTTCATGGATTGCAATGTCTCGAAATTGAAAAGAATTCAACATCCAAAAAATAATAACAAATTTCCGTATTATTTTTATCACACGTGTCAATTTCTTGGCCGAATGTTTCATTAGACAAGTGACCGGTGGCTATGCGGAACCTGAATTCCAATACTCCAATCGAATTCACTCAGTTTCCCTGGTCCTACCAAATTACGTGACCTTGACGTTTCAGAATTCCGGCAGAATCTTGCTTATAAAGAAAAAAACCATAACTTTTTTGTTATCAGATAATAGAATTTCTAAAAAGCTACAACCTTATCCAAAGGATTTTTCAAAATTTGGTATATTTTTTCAAAAAATTAAAAAAAAAAATCCAAAAATTGTTGTTACAGATTTCTGTATTATCAACGAGGCTAAATAAAAAGCCAGTTAAAGTTGACTATTATTAGCCGTGTCTATTTTATTTCGGGAATGAGAGATTCCAGCAAAAAACTGTCTGGATACGGTTGTGAGAAATTCAAAAATAAATATTCCTGACAAATTTCAACAGATTCCGTTTTCTCGTTTCCGATATTCTGCCCGGTAAAGATTGGCCCAAAAACAGCAAAGCAGTGTTGTCAAATCCATGCCGTTTTTGTGGCCTTAATAGAAAACTTTTAAAATCTGATAATTATATGGCACAAACCTGGAATTTTTAGGAAATCGGTCAGGCAAAAACTAGAAAAGTCAGGGAATTTGAAAGGTTATAAAACCCACGAACCCTGATCTAACTGTACCACGCAACATATCGCTATGGCTTTGGCCTTTTATTCTACATGTATAGAAAGAGACAGACGTTAAATTTGTCACACGAAAGTACACCGATGCGAATACTTTTCGACCCCTGCATCATAGATGTTAATATGAAAAAACATATTATAAATGTGCTTTAAGAATAGTATAGATATTTTATTTATCATAGAATTTTTTAAGCAAATAAAATGTACATAGTGTCTTCCCGCGAGAAAAATAATGTTTAATATTTGTAAAAATATCCACACGCTGCGCGTGAACGAGATAAAGGTTGCATAAAAATTAGCCCGAATACAAATTTTACTTTTTGAATCTGGATTTTTTCCCCGTCATTAAAACTATGAATTAAAATCTCAGCAATTTTGTTTAAATAAGACCTCTTGATTTTTACAGGTTAAGCCAGAAGTTGTGATGAAATAAAGAATAAACACGTCTTAAGTCACTGTGTATACATTTGATCTAAATAACAACGTAAGGCTTTTATTTTGGCCCAATTTCACTTTATCCCTTATTTGAAGCGTGTGCACTTGATAAGAAATATCGATTTCCCTTACTAACCGATAAAATTTGACGTTACCTGCGGGTGAATACCGTATCCCTTATAATTGACGTGGTTGCCAACAGTAAAACGTTAAGTTGTAAATCTTGATAATAATAAAAACCGTGTAAAGTCGTCTATAAACAAATCACTGGTCGAATTTCTAAAAAAGCTGGACATAATAAAGTTTACCAGAAGACATAAAAGCCATTATTATACATTTAAAATATTGTGTTTTAGACAAAGGTGCTATATTGTTGAATTTTTTGATTATCTTAACTTAATTTAATGTATTTAACAAAAAATTCTCTTAAATATCCAAAGCTTTTTATTAAATATTTTAATTATAATAACTTAACAGATATTTGCATATATAATGTTTGATCAAAATTATAGAAAGCTACATATTTGTAATTTATTTCTTAAGGCTATAGTTTCTCCCCAGATTTTAAGTAAAAAAAAGTACAACTGCCAACGACTTGTTCTTTAATTTTTTAATCTTTTGCCAGAGTGCACAGGGAAAACTAAACATCAGAATTAGCTGAAATTTTGCAGAAGTGATCATTTTTAAATGCTTAACAAAAATATCTGAAGGATTTTTCAAAATTCTTAATTATTTTTCCTTCAAAATAAAAGCTCTGGTGCTGTCATCTATCCCAAAAGCCTCAAAGTAATTTCGGTTTAGAACAAACCCGATTTACAAAAAAAAATAGAGAAATACTCACAATTTCCTCTGGATTACATTTTTCTTTTTTTATATTTCCTTGCTTTAGCGAAAATAAAAACTAAGTTTCCTTTTTTCTAAAAGCCTGTGCACTTCGAAAAAGAAAACCGATAAATCAATCACACTTCATTGAATTTGGGAGACACACGCATTTCAAGTGTTGGCCGATAGATCGCAGAATTTATACGATTCCATGGTAACTGCAGGTGTTTTTTGAACAAACTTTAAATCGGGCCGCAGTGGGACAGAAGAGTATTTTTACGTTTTCTGACAGAAAACCATTTGAGGTTATGTTTATCTTTCAAAAATGTGTTTTCAAAAACATTGTTCTAAAACAAATATGAAACCAATCCACGTGTGCGGTCGCCCTCCGAAAAAGGCCTAGCGTTGCGTGGGCATTACCCCGAGTCTATCAAAGAACCAAGGGAACTTTACTGGCTCGCTGGGATTACTAGGAATTCGCATAGAAACATTCGGCGCCCATAACCCCACATAATTTTGTTTTTATTTTGATTCACCCATTTTTTTTTAATTTAAATTATTGCGGCACATGTGCAAGTGTATTAGTGAAATCTTGGAGTTTAAACACACAAAAACACACGGATACTTGAGTACTAACAAAACAGGTCAGTAAGTCATTTAGAGGTTGGAAAGACTCTTGCTAGTCGTTGACGCTGTTTAAATGGAATGGAATACGATTATTTCATGTAGCGCCAGTAGCTGATTTTTAAATCTGCATGCTTTTAAGTTAACCTGTTGTCGGTATCAGCTAGCGGGAGTGTTTCCAATTCAATTATAAATGCACCTGTAAATGCAACCTTAAACATTACACCCAGTTACTTTAATACAAAGTTGGGTAGCGTTTTTTAGCAGGTAATTCTGCAATAAATGGTTTTCTTTTATTTTAGTATTTTACTTGGGTTTTTAGCGGCGTAGAACGCGAAAAGTCAAATTTTTGACCCTGTGCTAAAAAATCTCTGGTGTCCCACTGTGGATAAACATAAATAAAGTCTCCGCGTAAAAATTTTGCAAAAAAATCAGGTCGACATAGTTAAATTGATTTCCCGTACAGTGTTGCTAAGTGAAGCTAGTATTATATAAATATTTAATAATCTAGTCTAATCTAATATCTACAATATGTAATCCAGCCAGATACCAACAGATCAAACGCGTTTCTGCAACAAACAATTACTCTTCGAACTTGAGTTGGTGCTGTAATTCGCTAATGCAACTGTTTGAAAATCAGGTGTTTTTAATAAATTAATAGCTTATGGGAACGTTTTGCTGCTTTTTGGTGGTAGTTTTCGAAAAGTTGATATTATCGGGTCAGAAGATACAAGTAGTCGATTTAAAACGTCAGTTAAATTGTCCAATCTAGAAGCTCTACACTCACTGGAAGATACTGTTTTGCGTCCTTTTACAATAAATTTTTTTGTTGTTAGCCAATTTTTATTTTTTTCTAAAAGCCTCTCTTTGATCCTGGTTGATTTATTCCACTTGGAATTAAATTGATAGTTAAAAAGTATTGCAAGTCGACCTAAACTCATTGGGAAAATCTTGACATCCTGTTAGTTCAGATATGTTTAAATTCAATTTAAGAAATTTTGCTCTATTACTTTGGACGGGAAAGCTTTGAAGTATTTCCGACAATTGCTTATACGTTAAAGTTAAATACCTTCGATCTAAAACAAAGAAATTAGAACAAGTTTTTTTATAAATAAAAAATAAATTATTACTTTACTTTTTCTTAAACATCAAAATTAAAAATCACTTGTTAAGAAACTTTTTCCTATTTATTCCCTTACCCTTTGCCCTCTACGCCACAAATATTTTCTGTAAATTAGTAAGTAAAAAAGTAAATTAGGTAATTTTTCGAAAATTTTTACGAATTTATGCAGTAATTAAATCGCCCAAAACGCCAAAATTGAAAAAATTAAATATAAAAAATGGAGCAAATTCGAGCAAGATTTTCTTTTCGATCTCTTTTGCCAGAATCGTAATGTACATTTTACAGTATATTTGTAGTCGGAAATATGGTGAAATCATTAACAAAAATGTTATTATATTACGAATTTGTAATTATGATTTGATAAATAATATCAATCTTTTACATTTTAATTTACCAGCGCTATACAATAAGCAAAACAATCGAAAATTTTTTTAATATTAGGTAATACATACTCTGAGTATTGTTATCCATAAGTAATTAAAAACCTTAATAGATTTTTGAAACAACCAGTTGAATGCAAACTTTACCAAAATATTTATTCGGTGCAAACACTAATAAAAAAAACCATAACCTAAAGTTTGACAGGGCGCTGCAAACAAATTAAACTAGGATACCAAAGTGTTACAAATAATTTCGTCATAAATTTGATTAATAATACCGCAAATGAATATGTCGCTTCTGGCCAACTTTTAATAAAATTCGACCATTGTACGGCGTGCAAAAACTAAAAATGTTGCCTTAAATATCTACGTCACAACGCGTTTTCAAGCGATAAAGTCACCTAACGGGGATTTCTCATAAGAGATGCAAAAGGTCCCTAGTAACATATTAAATTTCAAAAAGAAGATAAACTGGGATTTTAGGAACACAATTTTCAAGGCGGCAAAGAATTTATGTACGAAAAGTAGATATTTTTTCGGCCTATTTAAATGTAACCTATACCTCGTTCAGGGACACCGTGTTCAAGCTTGTACAAAATTTTATATTAGGTTGTTAATCGTACGTTTTTTTGACACTCTCTTACTCTTACCTTTAATTTGGATGATTCGTCATACTGCTAAATTTAATAAAGGTGCCAAAATGCTTTTGGTTCGTTTTGTCTCCTTACAGTAATAGTAACTCAGCCATTCCATCGTAACGGATTGTGGGATTCTATTTAAAACAGCAACAGCGTATGCTGTCGCGTCCGTTACCCTGGTTTTGTCCAATTATTTTTTAAACGAACGTCTTGAAGAAACAAACGTCATTTGCAATAAAGTTCTTTGGTGAAAGTTTGTTTCGTGCTTTAGGGATACACGCGTAATAACTTTTTGAGATAACATGTCGCATCCGTTACTATGAAATGACTGAGATCGTGTGTGACTGTAACTAGCACGAGTGGTTATCTCTCTTAAAGAATAAAGGTAACGGAGTGGCGAAACAACGGACCAAAATGACCGTATCGATGTAAATGAATTTTTTTAGTGGCAATCCTGACTACATATGTATGTATAGTAAATATTAATATTTTTTAACATAAGCGTACCTTTGTGTGATTTTTTTTTATATAGTATGTAACATTGTGAATTTTTATGTACATATATTTTGTTTATATTTTTATTTAAAGAAAAAGCTCCAGTAAATGTTTTTATGATAACTATAATTAGAAAACCAAGTCTTTATTTAGCGAAAAAAAGGAGCAGTATTTCCCAAAATGGTACACGTCCTTTTTTAGGCTAGAGAGCGGAGTTTTTTTTTTCAATTTTACATATTTAATACACTATCTTAAGCTGGTATAAAAGTATTACTTAAAAAAAGTACATGCAATCTACTGCCCTTTTGTTAAGAACTAATATATCTTGACTGGCCTAGTAAAGAATCCAAAGAACCAGAAGGCAAATATGTTTTATCATTGCAACCCCTCCCAATGGGTACAGGGCATATAACTATAAGATACTAAAACGGCCCCAAGAAACAAAGAAGAAAATTCAAAATCGCGGTTGGCTTTGAAACTGTTTAAGCCACCAGGCCATAAACCAAAAATCTACTGCGCATGCACCAACAAATCCATACCTGGTGTCGTAGTGACCTTACGATAATTTAATGATAAGGTATTAATTTGAGTAAACAGAATTAATTTATTAATTTGAGTGACAGTGAAAACGACATCATCTGTCCGAAAATTTTGATTTTATTTAATTGAATTTATTTATTATATTTCCAACCGCAATTTTAACCTTACTCGAGGGATTCAATCCACACATCGCCCCAAGTACCGAACCCACTACCTGATAAAACTGGGCATTGTCGAAAAGTTTACATTTTTGACGAGGTATGGTTTTGCCATTCTGTTTATGTTATTGTGGAGTTTTTGTGGCAGTATTTTCTATGATTGCGTGCGTTATTATTACGGAAAACACTAGACAACACTTTTTCAATTTTTTTACGGTAGTGTCTACTCTTTTAATAGATTTTCCAAAAGTAAACAAAAATATTAAACATAAACCTACATTTTTGCTGTCAGATGGTTGTCAGTTGCTTTCCCCACTGACGCAATCGACGCGCCTGGCTATTACACTCTTCGTCTATGGGTTTTTTCCAGGCCAACTTGATTGGGAGAGTTATTATCGGTTCTCAGTTTGTTATTCCTCCAAGATCGGTACGCATTTTTCTCGGGGAAAGCAAGGGGAGGGTCGTTGTTATCTCATAGTTATATGGTTGTTTTTACGGAAAGTATGTGGAGAAAAGTGAGTTTCAAGTATGTTGTTTAATAAAGCACAACTAACATTTTTTGTATATTTACACTTTAGTCGGTATTTATACAGGGAGGGTAAAAAAATGTTCATAAATGGTCAAAAATTGTTATTTTTGCAAAATATTTTGGTTGGTCTTCAAAGCAATAAAACAATAAATGGTTGTCAATTTCATGTTTATCGGTAGCGTACCAAAAATATTTTTCTTGGAGGGGGGTTCTACCGACGACGAAAATATGAACTTTTATTTTACCTATTGGGGTTGTAAGTAGGTAATTAGATACAAATTTTACGTTTACTGCATAGTCATCTTTTAAAAACACCTTAGAAAGGGGGGGGGGAATTCAAATATGATACGTAAAAGAAAAATTCTTATTTTCGTCGTCAATAGAACCCCCCCAATAAAATATTTTGGTACGCCACTGATACACATCAAGTTGGCAACCATTTATTGTTTTATTGCTTTACAAATATTTTGCAAAAATCACGATTTTTGATTATTTATGAACAATTTTTTTAGCTTCCCTGTATAAATTCGGGCTGAAGTGTAGATATTTTAGTTTTGCTTTTCTAAACAACATACTTGAAACTCACTTTTCTCAATTTCATAGTTTCGGTCAAAAATTTGAAAAAATTTAACGGGTGCCCACGCTACATAAGAAATTGGCGGGGTTCTTTGCGATTCATATCGGTAACGGCCGATGCCATACCGAGCAGGCGTTCGTGCGTGTTTGCTCGTTTGATGTTTTGGGTCAGTTCGATTCGTTTAATTTGTCTTTTCTCCTTGCGAAAGTTGATAGAATAAAGTGAGAAAGAAATAGATAAAGTTGGCCAATGAGAATTAAATAATGCATTTATTGTGCTTTTGGTTTGCTGTAAGTTTGCCAAGGGCAAATATATGGCAGTTGCGACCTCAGAAATGGGGCGTGTGTTTCCGGAACTTCTCGGTTTGATATTTTTTTCACAAAAAAAGGTAGGTTCTATTTATGTTTATATTTTTTTGCCTTAAAAAATATAAAATCCTATTTATCACAGGCTTGTCAATATAAACTAGATTTTGGTCAGAAAAAATAAGTTTTACATCCCCGTAAAGAATTTACATTTCCTTTTAATTTACCATTGTCTTGGACAAAACTAACCAAAATGTACAAAATAATAAAAGTAGTTTTCGTTTTTGTACATGCTTATAAAATCATGTCCATAATAACAGGATCATAAATGTCAATCTTAACCTTTCGTATTTATTTAGAGTTTAGACTTCTCTTAATTCTTTGTCTCCCAAAATGATAAAAATGTCATGCTAGATTTAATAATTTTTTTTAATCTTCATCGGTTTTCTCGAAAATTTGTGACAGAATGATAATAAACGGAATTGTTGTTCCTCTTTTGTTTGCCGTCACTTTTTTGAGTCCCGTAGCACTTTAAACTTAATCAACTACCTTCGAACCCCATATATGTATGAGGTTAAATATACGCTCTTGCAATGCTTTCGGCGTGCACAACTTTGTAAGCAGGATGTACTATATATATGCCTATACCTTTCTCTTTTACTCTTTTATGACTCTTATTGTCTCTTTCTGGCGTCAAAGCTTAGCGGTTCTGCACATGCGCGGACACCGTCATCGGTTAACCGACCATAATCCAGAAAGACAGCTGTGCAGTTGTCAAAATTTTTCTTTTTGTTTACGTTTTTAGAAAATCATTTTTTTCTATTTTTTAAATAAATAAACATATGAATAGAAATAATTTTTAGGTATTTTCACTTTTTTCCCTTCAAATTTTTAAGAAAAAATAGCTACCAACCTGTGGAACTTCACTTTTGATGTTTGGCGGCATCCACAATAAACACAGCACGTGTTTTTATGCGGCGACATCTTAAGCTCCAAGGTATAAACAGTTTTTATTATAACTCCTAAAAATTTTCGCGTAACCACAGATTCAAAATATCACAATAAAAAAATTTGCCTAAGCGAAAACGCGGAAAACGACTATGTGTGATGTGTGATCAAAACAAATCAACAAAAATGGCGTCTCGACCGAAGGGCGAAGACGAAGGTCGCGAAACCGGCCGCCTCGTAAAATTTTCTCGCATATACACACATAGGCGCGGAGCTAAGACGGCTCCATGGTCTGCTAGATTTTAGATCTTGCTTACAAGTTTGCATACATATATGTTCGAACCCCAGACCAGGTATTTTTTTTACCTGGTCTTTTTGTCCTTCAGGGTGCTTATTCTTGAAAGCGGGAGAAGGGAATGCTCCCGGGGACCATACTACCCAAGTAGCAATTTGACGTAATATGACGTTGTGCGTTCGTCCGCATTAAAAATCGGACGTCGGTCTCCAACGTCCATTTAACCTCGAACCGGCTCCTATTTGCACCTATAAGTATTTTCGATTTAAGAATTGGTTCTGGTTGACATTATTTTGACATAAATTTTGACAGCGGTTCTAAAATAATGACGTCATTTAAAATATTATGAAGATATCTTTGATTTGACTCAAAAAAAGACTCTATACTTTTTCAAAATTTTAGGGGTTATGTTTACAACCAAAGGGGCGAACCAACCTCCCAGGCTGGTTCTAAAATTTCATAACCGGGTTGCAACCGTGATGTCATTGTTTTAAAACGAAAGGACCGGTTGCGGTTCTGGTTCAACCAGAACCAGGACCAATTGTAAAACGAAAATCCTTTATATGGCACATTCAAATGCGAGTCGTGTCGACGTCGAACACTTTACTTATTATGGTCTAGCGATGTAGTTAAACTGATCTGGCGGTAATACACGGGTCGATCGTACGACGTTCGTTGGACCGGCATCGGAATTACCTAAGTTTCTACACTTATCCAGGACGCATCGACATCATTAACTGGAGTAGTCGCCAACGTAAAATATAGTTTTAGCCGAGGTGGAGTAGGTAGAGGTAATCTCATTATACCTATTTATATCTTATTAGTTCCATCGGGTAAACCTTTTTGTGAATATAGAAGCTACATATATGGAGAACAAGGAATATTATTCTTTAGAAGCAGTTTATAATAATGATAACAAGACAGGCCTTTAACGCACGATGGGGATGTAATATTTGAACTGGACTAAGGTGGGCTACTGACCGACGTCAATGGGTCGATGGAATCTGTACTTAAAATTATATTACAATAGCTGACGTCGTCTCCACGTCTGATTCAATTATTTTTTGTAACTGCACCCTAATTTTTAGTCAAACCGGACGTTGGATCATGATTTAAGGCGGTGTGTTCCACCAGGAAACTCAAATTCAACTTAAATACGACGTCGCATTGGTCAGATTAGGTCGGAAGTCAGGAAAATGCTGCTTGGGTAGGGAGTGACAAAAAAGTACTAAAATCAAATTAATAACGAGTTTTAAAGGTTTATTCTACTACCTGGCTGAGTTCTCTTACATTGAACTAGGAGAAAGCAGCATTCCCTCGATATATCACTTTATTTTGACTACTCTCTAATTCGCTTCACGGGAGAATTTTGCTCAAGTCAAGAATAAGCACCCAGTAGTCTACCGACCCCATCCGGCCTGGTTTCCGGCGTGAATGGAGGGGAAGGACTAAGTTACCTTTTACACTCTTCCCTGGTTTTTTAGCCTATTAAGGTTAATGCAAGGCCGAACACTTTAGAAAGTGTTTTAGGACTGCGGGGGGTTTGAACCCACGACACACCAACTTGATCGTGAGTCGGCTAATCAACTGGACCACCCAGGCCGGTAAAAAGCGCAAGTAACGTCGAATTATTCAGTAATAAGTTTTGAGGTGAGGATATAAAAATAATATAATATAACTCTATTCACAGGCTTGTCAATATAAACTAGATTTTGCTCAGAAAAATACGTTTTACATCCCCGTAAAGAATTTATATTTCCTTTTTGTCATTCCCGCCAAAACTGTAAGCGTAATGTACAAAACGATAAAAATAATTTTCTTTCAAACAGTTTAATTAAAGCCGTCATGGTGCTATTAATTTTGATTTTTTTAAACATGCTTACAAAATCATAGAGTTTATAATTTAACAAGATCATCAATGACAATTTTAAAATTTCGTATTTTCCACAGTCGCAAGAAGAGTTTTGGTAAAAATATATCAAAAATTGGGAGTCAACTTCTCTTTAATCTTCGGAATTATAAAAACGTCAAAATTTGATGCTAGATTTAATTATTCTTTTATCTTCATCGGTTTTCTCGGAAATCTGCGACAAAATAATAATAAACAAAATTTTAATACTTATTTCTCATAATTTTTAAAATATAATCAAGTTTATCTTTAGAAACATTAAAATTAAGATTATTTTCAACTAATAACAAAATTAATTTTAAATAACAGAAAAGTAGGTAATTTTTTCGAATCATCAATTGAAAACAATTTTCTCAAAAAGCACAAGAAACGTCGAATCGCTTGTTAATAAGTTTTGATTAAGATAAGGGTTTAGAAAAAGACATAGGTTCTATTTATGTTTGTATTGTTAGTTTCTTTCGTAAGAAATATAATATAACTCTATTTATCACAGGCTGGTCAATATAAACTAGATTTTGCTCAGAAAAATACGTTTTACATCCCCGTAAAGAATTTATAGTTCCTTTTACTTTTCTATCATTCCCGCCAAAACTGTAAGCGTAATGTACAAAAGAATAAAAATAATTTTCTTCCAAACACTGTGCTATTTCAAAAAGTTTAACTAAGGCCGTGATGGTGCTATTAATTTTGATTTTTTTGAACATGCTTACAAAATCGTAAAGTCCATAATGTAACAAGGTCATCAATGCCAATTTTAAAATTTCGTTTTTTCCACAGTCGCAAGAAGAGTTTTGGTAAAAATATATCAAAGATTGGGAGATTACTTCTCTTTCATCTTCAGAATTATAAAAACGTAAAAGTTTGATGCTAGAGTTAATCATTCTTTTATCTTTATCGGTTTTCTCGGAAATCTGCGACAAAATGATAACAAGCGAAATTATTTTATAAACATTTTCTAGTTTTTCATACTTATTTCTCATAATTTTTACAATATAGTCAAGTTTATTTGTAGAAACATTAAAATTAAGCTTATTTTCAACTAATAACAAAATTAATTTTAAATAACAGAAAAGTAGGTAATTTTTCGAATCATCAATTGAAACAATTTTCTCAAAAAGCACAAGTAACATCGAATCGCTTATTAATAAGTCATGATTAAGTTTCTCGACTAAAACAGACAAAATTTTTACTTGAACAAAGTCTGACAGCTTATTATTCTCGTCTACTAATAGTTTATTTAACAAAAATGGTAAATTTTCTACCGGAGAATTTTTAATCAAACTCGGGAGATAATTATGTTGCCAAATTCTATTTTCAAAACTATCACCGTTTAAATTTCGAGATGTCATGTTGTTCAGGATAAAAATTCGAGGTATAACTTTAACCAAAAGCAAGTCCAACTGTGGGCTTTGATTAAGGCAAGAAATGAAATATTTGTCGTAATTTTGTTCCATGACTTTTAAGTTAATCTTTGCCCGTGAAAAATTATCTGAATATGTTTGGTACTTACTATAAAACTCCCTTAATAATAGTACAAAATTCTTTAGGGTATGGGTAGCTCTTATTTGTTTAACATTCAAAGATTTCAATATTTCGCGAAATATAAACGGGATATTTTCTTCAATGCACATGGACACCAAAGCCCTTACTGCAAAAGTTCCAAAATGCCCCGTATTCTCGTTGATTATTTTCCAAAATGCTTGAAAAAAACTTTGACGGAGTATTTCCAAAAACGTATGCTTAAACGCACGTTTTTTAAACTGCGACTCGATAAAAAATTGAAAAATAATAATAGAAGAGTCTGTGGGACCATCTACGCTTACGAATTTATAAAATTCAACTGCTAGTTCTGGAAACAGGAGAAACATGTCTTCAATTGATCTTTTGCGACTACATGGACCAATCAAAACTCCTAGGAATCTGTCTATAATGACCTTGATCAGTTGGAGAATGGCATTTCTGAAATAAAAAGAAAGCAAAAAAAAATCATAGGGGTTGGCTTTTCTAGTAATTTAACGTGTAAAACAAAAATTATGTGGTTCAAGTTTTAACTGTTGCACTGAACGCCATCCATCTGATACAACAGAAACTGTGACCTTTTTGCATCTCTGGTATAAGCAGGGTCCGTATTCGACGCATATTTTCATAATTTTTTCATATTTTTACTTCATAAAATTCATATTTTTGAGAAAAATTGGAAAAAATTCATATTTTTTTCATAAAGTAGGGTTAACTCCTTTTTGGTCTTCAAATTTTTAAGTCGGCCGAGTTTTGGGGTTCTGGCCTGTGGCCTTGACTATTTTTTATATTTCTACTTTTTCACTGTTTTACTTTAGCTTCGTAGATGATGTAGATGTAGATGATTTAAGTACCTTGTATTTATTTAATTTTTTTAGTTTTTTATTATTCATTTGGTGCGATAAACTCTTATAATAATTAATATATACAGACCGCTTCAAGCTACTGCGAACATAGGGCGAAAGAAGTCTAATTTGCCAGAGTACGTACATGCAGAGACACCGCACGCCTATCAGTGAAGCAACCAACACTCAGGCATCCGATCGCCATTCGCTGCCGTTCGCCTTGTATTTAGTACGCCTCTAACCACGGTGCTGTGTGGAGCGTAGTCAATGAAACCGGAATTTGGTCAATAAATACGCAAATTTTTATAACGTAATTTTCTTATTTTTTGTCACTGATAAATAAGAGTGTTTTATTGTCAACTGCTCAGATTTATCAGTGACGACGTGTTACAATGAAAATAATAAGGAGAAACAAAATAAAAGCAAGTTCTCAAAATAAAATAATACATTCTAAAAACCAAAAAGATTCTCCCAGTCAAAAAAAAATTAAAGCAAATGTTCGAAAAGTCCTCCTTGCTCGGCTAGACAATATCCGAGCCTACTATAAAAACCCCTTCCAACATTTCCAAGCATGTTAGGGGTGATAATTTGAAAAGCTTCTTCAAAAACAGATAGAAGTCATTAGGAGCAAGATCGGGAGATCGAGCTGGCCATAAAATAGTTCCCCGTGTACTTATAACCCGATTAGGAAATACATTATCAAGATATTCCCTAACAAGGCCAACATTGTGAGCGGAACAACCATCTTGTTGAAACCATGTTTCACCAAATCTTACACCTAACAACTGCCTAGCAGTTGGAATAATGTGCTGCTGCAGTAGATCCAAGTATCTAGGACCATTCAAATTGCAATTGCCGTTAATAAAAAAATGGCCCAATTACGTGTTCCCCTACAATACCCCCCCCCCCAAACATTTTGTTTTTGGGGATACTGTGTTCTTACGTCAATTTCAATTAAGAACTTACCCATCTGTTTCTCGAGCAAGGCAGAAATAAAACAAAATAATAAAAACAAAATGAATTTCCAAAAGATAACACTGCAGCGTGCTTCGAATCCACCTCGGTCGTACGGCACGGAGAGTAAATTGGACTTGATTCCCCCTATGTTCGCAGTAGCTTGAAGCGGTCTGTATGTTAAAGTAACGCTTTCCTTGAACTTTAAGTGAATTATGTATTTATTTACAGGTTTTCATTTTAAATATCTGAATATAATCCGTCAAAACCCGGCATATGTATAAAATTAAATCCTAAAATTTGTTGTAATTGTCTACCCAAAGAAATCTGGCTTCCGGGGTGTACCCAGTTGTATCCAAAATTTTCCGGGGTATATTTAGACGTCCAGGGTGTATCCAGAGCTTTCCAGGGTGTATCCAGTGCTTTCCCGGTTGTATCCAGATTTACAGGATGTATACAGCCTTTTCTAGGGTGCATACAGGCTTTAACAGGGTCTTTCCAAACTTTTCTATGATGTATCCAGACTTTCAGGTTACATCCATACTTTTCCAGGATGTACCCGACTTTTCCAGCTGAATCCGAACTATTCCATGGTTGATCCAGATTTTTCCAAGGTGTATCCAGATTCTTTCGGGTGTATCCAGACTTTCTCACAAGGTATCCACACTTTTACAGGGTATACCCACTCTTCCGGGGTATACAGGGTGTTTCAAATTCGATGCTCACCATGGGGATCTTCTAAACGGTAGGAGATACGAAAAGCTTTAAATTAGAGCAAAGTTGCGCAATTTGATTATTTGCTCAAAACTAAAAGAAAAGTTTACAAATTCCGGATAGTTCCGGAGATAGGCGGAAAAAACTGAAATCTTCATTTTTAGGTTGTATTTTTCTGCACCCTTATTCTTAAAGCTGTCAAAAAACGCTTAAAACTTTCTACAGGCACTTTTTCAGGATCTACCAAGTGAGCAATCCGTTTTTGAGACTTGACATTTCAGTGTGACAGGGCAATGTCAAGTTCATTTTTTCTTATGAACACTTCCTTTTTTCTCATGCCGTTTGGTTCATAAAGGATGACATAACATTTTGCAAGCTTATTTTGACGAGTCACCTGACGTTTTGGGTTTATTGACCATCACTAACTATTTTTTTTTGTGATTTGGGCCTCAGCCCTTGCAATGGTGCCAGCTACCTGGCAAACACTGGTCAAAATAGGTACCAGTGAGAAGATCATCAATCAGATCATCTTCCTCTTCACTAGTGTCATCATGTCATCATTGAGCACACACCATGAACTCATCTTTTCCTATTTGCAATGTAAAAACAAAACGCCAAGCAAAACCATGGATAACTAAGGGTATACGAAACTCGTCTGCTAATTTAAGATTTCTTAATACATTAAAAAAGTTTTACCCTAACATTTTATTTCTACAAAATTACTTCTCTAGGTATAGAAAGCTTTATAGAAAACTCACATAACCAAAGTAAAATGTCTTGGAAAATTATAAACGAGCTTACAGGTAGGTCTAGTTCCCATCACAAACATACTCCTCTTGAACCAAATGAGTTAAACGATTTTTACTGCTCAGTGGCATCTAATATAACTGACACTATATCTTCCAACATTGATCCTATAAGCTATTTATCACACATCCATACCACTAACACATTTCATTTTCGTTCAATTAATCACAAAGATATAAAAGCCACCATGAAGGAGATGAAAAATAAAAATTCCACGGGTTTAGACGGTATATCAATTAAAATTCTTGAAGAACTGCCTCCAAAAGCTCTTATTGCATTGGCTAAGGCTATAAATAATTCGTTTTCCAATGGTGAATTCCCTCCATCACTAAAAACTGCTAAAGTTATAGCTATACATAAAGGCGGTGATCTTAAAAATCCGTCAAACTTTCGTCCCATTTCCTTACTTTCTACTCTTTCCAAATTAATAGAAACACTTGTAAAAAAACAAGTACTTGGCTTTCTTAATAGCAACAATATTTTAAATAAAAACCAGTTTGGGTTTCAAACAGGTAAAAGTACAGCAGATGCTATTTTTAACTTTATGGAATTTCTTCTTTTAGCAATAAACCAACGCAAAACTTCCGCTGCAGTATTTTGCGACCTGTCAAAAGCCTTTGACTGTGTTAGTCATAAAATACTCTTAAAAAAGCTAAACATCTATGGCTTTCAGGGCACTGAACTTAAATTCTTTGAGTCTTACTTAGATTTTAGATCTCAATTCGTGTCAATGGACGGAAAACCATCCCAGGAAAAATACATTTCCAGCGGGGTTCCCCAAGGTTCAGTCCTGGGTCCTTTATTATTCATCATCTATATAAATGATCTTATGACCCTTGATATTTCTGGTGTGTTTACAGTATTTGCCGATGACAATACAGTTACTTGGTGTCATGATGACCCTGTGGTGCTTCATAACATAATCTGTTCACATCTTAAGAAAATAAAAAACTGGTGTGATGCCAATTTGCTTTCCCTAAATCTATCCAAGACTCATATGATCACTTTTAGAAATCTAAATCTTCTAAATGTTCTACTCTCCCGTCATACATTGGATATAATAACTTCATCCAAATTCTTAGGTCTTAGCATTGATTACAATCTTAAGTTCGATAAACATGTTGAAGTACTTAACAAAAAGCTTTCATCTGGCTGCTATAGTGTCAGAATTATTGCATCTGAACTAGGCAAATCAGTAGCTAGAGTGACTTACTTTGCATTGGTGTAATCTCACCTGCGCTACTGCATTCCATTTTGGGGTTGCTGCAGCCATCAATTGTTTCAATCTGCTATTATCATGCAAAAAAGAGCGGTTAGTTATTTATTCTGGAAACAGTGTGTTTAATCCACAAGCGCCTTGCTCATTTTCTGAAAGGTAGTGATTACTATCATACTCGGCAGATACATGATTTGAGATGGCCCATCCCAGATCTCACACTTGTACAGAACTCATTCATTTACAATGGACTAAAAATGTATAATCAAATACCTGTTGAACTACGTAATGTCACAGATCTTAAGAAATGTAGACGTCATTGTAAGACAATTTTTCTTGAGTTAGCATTTTATTCCACTCAAGAGTACTTTGACCATAGGTTTAGCAACTGTTAAATGTTAAAATGTGTGTGTATGTGCTGAAAACACTTATTATAGCCTTATTTACTTTTAAAACATGTGGAAATTATTTTAATGACTGATTTTTTATTAAATATTTTTTCTTTTTTTCATTGTCAATTTTAGACCTAGGCATTTTCAAGATTTAAATTAAGACTTACTTTAAGTTACCAGCTTTGTCAATAAGAATTGTCATTTTAAATGTAGTTCTTCGACAATAAAGCATGTTTTCTACTCTACTTCTAACGCAACCCTCTGAATGAGGTAATTCATATATTAGTATACCGACGCGTTGAGGTAATTCGACGTTACAAGCTCGCACAGGCTCAGATCGAGCCGTCTTCTTCCCATTGGCCATGTCATGGCAATCTAGATTTTGATCGTTGCCGCAACGATTTTCTCGCCTCCTGGGCCTTTATATACCTCCCTAATAATAGTTAAATAGACGTTACAAACTCGCGGGACATATCGAATCAAATCAACCAGAGGTTTGACAGACCATCTCCCCGATTTCGATAATTTAAGAACAAAGTACATATGGGTAATTTTTTTCATAAACTCCACTATACAAAAGTTCTTGCTTAGTAACAACGTACATTCTCGTAATCTTTGTGATGTTATGACCTACACTATTCCCCGTCATCGAACAGCGATGTAAAAAAGAAGTTTTATATACTCTTGCATCAAATTATATAACTCCTTGCCATTAAGCTTACAAAATCTTAATGTTAAACAATTCAGAGCACATTTTAAGAAGTATCTATTAAATCGAGAGATCTCGTAGTCCGGTTTTTCTATAAATAGTCATTTTCTGATTCCTGTTATTTTTTTTATTACATAGTTTTATAGATTTTATCTTTCTTAAATTTTAAACTTTAGAGTAAAATATTACGATTTTTTTTCCACTATTTGTTATGATTTAAGTATTTTAATTTTTTTATACTTTTATGTATGTTATACGATTTTACTTAAATCTATCTGATTTTTTGTATGTTATAATATTTATGAAATTTTTAAAATTTTATATTTTGTATATTATTATCTGGATGCTGGATGGTTAAGTATGAGTAGCTATTACAGCTAGACTTCGCCATTAAGTATCGATCGATATTTATTGTAAATCCTTTTATGTACCTTCCATCTGTACTCATTAATTAATAAAGACGATTTTATTTATTTATTATTTAAAGGGAATGAAAAATCCCAAATTAAATTTTTTTTTGACCATTACTTTTTTTTTTAAATTAATTTTTTTAAATCAAAACAAACTACCATTTTGTTTAAACATGTACCTAAAGAAATGAAAATATCTCGATAACTACTTAAACAAATACAGTGGTTTATAGATCGTTTTAAAGGTATTTTAAATACCTTTCGCATGGTATATCACATGTACTTTTTGTTTTAAAAAAAAAATAATAAATTAAAATAAAACTTTTTTTTAATTTTTGACAAACAGCATTTTTTATTTTTTTCAGAAAAAAAAATATTTTGTTTCTCGATATTTCGCCAAACTATTTACAAAATTTCAAGATGGAGATGTGATGGGTTCATCAAAAAAAATTATTTTAAAAATTTTGAAAACAATTTTTCAAAAAAATTAGGTTATGTGATACTTTATCACAATATACTATAAAACAAGGTATTACTCGCTTTTGTACGGTATACAGTTCTCTTTTTGTGTACCTACAGATTTGGTTGAAATTGACTGTCTTTACAAGCTTTTATCAAAATATGAATATCTTGAGAGCTATACATAATACAAAAGCAAGTGATAGCTTGGTTTAAAGGTATTTTAAAGGCTATTTTAATGAAGTATCACATGACCTCATTTTCTCTGAAAAAAAATTAAAAATTTCTAAAATAATTTTTTTTTGATGAACCCATCAAGTCTCCATCTTGAAATTTTGTAAATAGTTTGGCGACATACCCAGAAACAAAATATATTTTTATACATAAGAATAAAAAATGCTGATTTAAAAAAAAAATTCATTCAATTTTAGTAAGTTTAAAAAGTATATCATGAGACACATCATTCGAAATATATTTAAAATACCTTTAAAACGAGCTATAAATGTCCAAGTTTAAGTAGTTATCGAGATATTTCAATTTCTTTAAATACATGTTTCAGCAAAATTGGTAGTTTTTGTGATGTTCAAGAATTAATTTTAAAAAAAGTAATTGTCAAAACAAACTTGGGATTTTTCATACCCTTTGTTATTATTTATTATTATCGAAATCGGGGAGATGGTCTGCCAAATCAACTTTTTTTAGTCCACCATACCAATATGGTATGGGGGACTATTAAAATAATGAAATTTTGACTTTTCTTAATTTTTATCAAAAATTAGTTACTAAGGTTCCAAAACACCTTAATTGACGAAAAAAAAAAGTTGTCTGTTGTCTGTCTGTATACACGATAACTCAAGAACGACCTAATCGATTTTAACGAAATTTGGTACAAAAATCCTCTATCGGCTGACCATGAACTGATTTACTTTTGGGTAGGGTGATAGGGAGGAAAATGAGGGATAAAATATTTAAAAAAATTGTAACTTTGGAACAAAAGCAAGTAGCGATATACGGTTGTCAGATTTAAGTTTCCATGAATATGGACTACAAATTCTGTTATAAAGTCTAAATTCGTGGAAGCTTTCGTTTCCGAGTTATTTTACAAAACGTTAAATATTTTAAAAAAAATCATAACTAGCAATAAAGCAGCTATTGATATGCGGTTTTCAGATTTTGGTTTTCGTAAATATTACCCAAAAATTCTGTTATAAGGTTCAATTCTTTCAAAGCTACAGTTTTTAAAATATTTTGATTTCCTTTCAACTTAAAATAATTTATTGTATGGTGGACTATCCGTGCTTTCTAGCACCAATTTATTTTGGTTGATTTCATGTGAAATGACCCTCGCGCAGGCTCTGATCGAGCCCTCATTATCCCATTGACCATGTCATGGCAATCTAGATTTTGACCGTTGCCGCTACGATTTTCTCACATCCTGGCCCTTTATATATCTAATAGAGGTTTTCAGATTTTTGTTTTCGTAAATATTACCCAAAAGTTCTGTTATAAGGTTCAATTCTTTCAAAGCTACAGTTTTCAAAATATTTTCATTTCCTTTCAACATAAAATAATTAATTGTATGGTGGACTATCCGTGCTTTCTAGCACCAATTTATTTTGGTTGATTTCATGTGAAATGACTCTCGCACAGGCTCTGATCGAGCCCTCATTATCCCCCTGGCCATGTCATGGCAATCTAGATTTTGACCGTTGCCGCTACGATTTTCTTACATTCTGGACCTTTATATACCTAATATCGGTTTTCAGATTTTGGTTTTCGTAAATATTACCAAAAAATTCTGTTATAAGGTTCAATTCTTTCAAAGCTACAGTTTTCAAAATATTTTCATTTCCTTTCAACATAAAATAATTTATTGTATGGTGGACTATCCGTGCTTTCTAGCACCAATTTATTTTGGTTGATTTCATGTGAAATGACCCTCACGCAGGCTCTGATCGAGCCCTCATTATCCCATTGACCATGTCATGGCAATCTAGATTTTGACCGTTGCCGCTACGATTTTCTCACATCCTGGCCCTTTATATATCTAATAGCGGTTTTCAGATTTTGGTTTTCGTAAATATTACCCAAAAGTTCTGTTATAAGGTTCAATTCTTTCAAAGCTACAGTTTTCAAAATATTTTCATTTCCTTTCAACATAAAATAATTAATTGTATGGTGGACTATCCGTGCTTTCTAGCACCAATTTATTTTGGTTGATTTCATGTGAAATGACCCTCGCGCAGGCTCTGATCGAGCCCTCATTATCCCATTGGCCATGTCATGGCAATCTAGATTTTGACCGTTGCCGCTACGATTTTCTCACATCCTGGCCCTTTATATACCTAATAGAGGTTTTCAGATTTTGGTTTTCGTAAATATTACCCAAAAGTTCTGTTATAAGGTTCAATTCTTTCAAAGCTACAGTTTTCAAAATATTTTCATTTCCTTTCAACATAAAATAATTAATTGTATGGTGGACTATCCGTGCTTTCTAGCACCAATTTATTTTGGTTGATTTCATGTGAAATGACTCTCACACAGGCTCTGATCGAGCCCTCATTATCCCCCTGGCCATGTCATGGCAATCTAGATTTTGACCGTTGCCGCTACGATTTTCTTACATTCTGGACCTTTATATACCTAATATCGGTTTTCAGATTTTGGTTTTCGTAAATATTACCCAAAAATTCTGTTATAAGGTTCAATTCTTTCAAAGCTACAGTTTTCAAAATATTTTCATTTCCTTTCAACATAAAATAATTGATTGTATGGTGGAATATCCGTGCTTTCTAGCACCAATTTATTTTGGTTGATTTCATGTGAAATGACCCTCGCGCAGGCTCTGATCGAGCCCTCATTATCACATTGGCCATGTCATGGCAATCTAGATTTTGACCGTTGCCGCTACGATTTTTTCACATCCTGGGCCTTTATATACCTAATAGTTTATATGATAATAACTTACCTGACCACCCAGTTGGCTCGCTTAAAAAGTTGAACGCCACAGATAATAAACTGCGGAACGTAGCCAAACGTATGATTGTACAAAGAATTGTCAGCAATTAGGGCTTCGGCGCAATAAAATGCTGACGAGACTTCCGAGTCGGTTGAATTCGGATGTGACAGAATATCTAGGATATAGTCCAGTGTCCAGTGCAGTAAAGGCTAAAAATATAAAACCATTGGCACATAGAGCAAGAATTCAGGTCATAAATTATGATGAAGGTAACCATTTTTTACTGGGATGGGCGTTTTTCCATCTTCATTAAAAATATACTGGAGAACAAAAAAAATGCAACACCATGTATATGAATAATTATTTGAATGAAAATTATTTGTGTGTATACCTTATGTCAAAAGAAATATTTGGTAAATTTTTTGTCTTCTAATCAACCAATACATAAAAGACCTTTTCTGAAAATTTTAAACAATTTTTCTCATAGTTTTTGGTCTTTTTGGATTGCTTAAAGTTTACTTAAAAAATAAAAATGCCAGATTATTACAAGGTCTTAATTTACGGCATCTCAGACTTCTTGCTCTCAGAAATTGACAGGACAGTATACGCCAAGTAAGAGATGTTCTAGTTGCAGCTACAGGAGTGTTTTCAAGGATGACAGTTAGTCGAAGATTGCTTGGTATGGGGCTGAGGGCTTACCGTCCGCTTTTGATTCTACCTTTGACCCCACAACATAGGGCTCGCCGCTTGGTGGAGAGCTCAGCAAAACTGGAATGACAAATAAGCTTCAGCGACGAATCCAGGTTTTGTTTAGGCGGCCATGATGGACGCATGAGGGTTAGGCGATTTCGAGGTGAGAGACGAAATGTAGACTTTGCTATTGAACGTGATACAGCAAAGTACTACTACCTACAAACTATCCCAAATGCAATCTTTTAACAAAATAATGCCAGACCGCATATTCCTCGTAAAAGAATGGACTTCTTACATGAACTTGGCATAGAGACTTTGGAATGGCCAGCAAGATCGCCTGACTTGTCGCCTATCGAACACGTATGGGATATGATAGGGCGCAATCTTAGTCGATTACCACGTCCCTCTCGAAACTTAGATAAACTCTGGCATGTCGTAAGGAGGATTTGGATGAGTATTCCTCAATATGTCTGCCCAATAGAACAAACGAGTGCATAAATAACCATGGAGGAGCAACTCATTATTAATTTTTTGATGATTATCATGGAGGAATCTTCTTGAAAATGTAATCAATTATCAAGAGAATCCTAATGTATTAATATATAAATAAATTACTTTAAAAATATTTGTCCTTTCTGGTGTTGCATTTTTTTTGTTCTCCAGTATATTAATTAGTTAGTAAGATAACTAATTATCAAATATTTCCCACCTTTAGAGAGGTGTGCCGAAACCTTAGACAAGAATGAGGTCAGGTACACCAGTTTTTGGTCAGGGGGTACAAATAAACAAAGACGTTTTATTGTATTTGGAGTACCATTTTTTAAAAACCCTCGACCACGTCGATTTGTTGTTCAAAGCTTTTAAGTTATTGAGGGGTGAGTTTCACCACCAGAATTTAAATAGGGAAAGTGGGTTAACTGATACCTTATTTTAAACGTCTTTCAAATGCCTTTGCAAGTGTTAAAATTTTAAAAATCTAGCGGTTAGTTTTTAACCAATGCAAAATTTTTTTTTTTAACGAAATTACAATTTTATTTTTGAAAAATCCCGGGACACGTCGACTTACACGATACAATCATTCCTACGAATAGGAAAATTTACTTGTACAATTTAAGCCTACTTCGAAAGTGAATATCCAGGGTGTCCAGCAAAAATCCATTAACAAATTCTCAGTTTTTTAACATTATTTTATTTTATTTAATATGCACTTTATGACCTAGTTTCAAATCTAGTTAGAGTTATTGATTTACCTTAAATTTTTTACCAATAGCAGCTTTTTTTGAAGGGGGGGGAGAGCGAAAATACTTTTTATATTTAAAAGCAACAGCGGATTCTTGGCCGGATCTAGTCTGTATTCTAGATTTGTAGCAAAAATCATATCTTAAATACGCCGCATGTTGTTGATAACAGTTGCGTAAAATTAAACTAAAATTGTAATAATCAATGATGTTATAGTGCCGCATGCAAATTTTTTGCTTTAAGCACAAAAATGTGTTTTAGGAGTAAATGCCCAGCCCAGGGCGTCCACAGAATTTTTTGAAAAAAAAATCCATGACTTTCCATGACCAACTTGTTAAAATTTCCATGACTATTACTTTTGAAAAAAATCAGCCTACTGCAACTGATCAAACCTGTCGTTTAACATTTTTTCTTCCTTTTTTGAAGGTACTTCGTTATACTCTCTGTCTATTTCGAACAGCGATTTGAAACAAAATTGCCGCAGACAAAAATCTTGAGGACATTATTCTATAAATTATGCAGAAAATTCTTCGAAAATTATTTTTGTCAAATATATTTTGGATTGGCATCTAGGTCACGATTCTTCAGAAACGACAGAAAATCTCGCCCGTCACAATTCTGAAAAGTGGCAATTTTTTACTTATTGTCTCATTTAAAATAAAAACAAAGCATTCTTAATACTTATCCTAACGTTGTAAGAGACATAACAATAACACTTTGTAAATTTAATATTTTAAAGATATTCTGCAGGACTAGTTTAACGGCGGAGCTAAATTGCTACGACTCGTACCAATAAACGTCAAAAAGGTCGCGATCCTTCAAAAACGACAGAAAATCTCACCCTTCAGAATTCTGCAAAGTGGCGATTTTTACTTACTGCCTCATTTAACGTTGTTGGAGAAACTGACTTATTTTTTTAATAACATTTTGTAAATTAATAGTATCAAAGATATTTTGAAGGACTATTTCTTACGGCGGAGCTAACTTGCTACTACGCGTACTAATAAACGTCAAAAAGTGTCGAAAATTCTCACCATGTAAAAGGAAAGACAGAATTTGTGTGACTTTTCTAAACAGTGACAGCGAAATATTCCATGGCTATCTATGGTTTTGTATGTTAAAAGTTTTAAAGGTTTGTTTACACACAAAAATAAAGAAAAGGGTTTTTCACAAAAACTGCTTACAAAAATTTAATTTGACATTTTTTATTTACCGGAATAGTATTAAGAAACTAAATTTTAAGGAATATTAGCAAATAAGTCCTGACAAAAAAGCAGTTAGTGTAAACTTATGTTTAAAAATTTTTTGTAGGGCGAGATTTTCTGACGGTTTTTGAAGAATCGCGACCCTAGTGTCAATTATAGATTGATTGCCAAAATCATGTGAAAAATATTGCAGGCGAATTTTTTTTTTTTAAATTGACTAAAAAATTAATTTTCTATATATTTTAAACGGCGGAATTAAACAAATAAATTTTAATTTTGATCTTTTTCAGGTTTTGATGAAATAGTAGAAAAAAGTGTGGTGGGTTAGCTGCAAAGGGCATTTTTAATACCCTGAAAGAGCATATGAATAGCAATTCCGATACTCTTATCGGGGAATTTCCATGACCACGTTTTTCTTCTCTGACTTTCCAGGTTTTTCCAGAATCTGGACACCCTGCCAACCATAAGATGCATATCAATGGGCAAAATGTATGTCAGCTGACCAGTAATGCACAAGGCCTTTTTTTATGTCCCTACTTGCCTTTTTTTCATATTGATCTGCCACACACAATGCGTGCAACACCAATCTAGTTTCCGGGCATTTCCTGATTGTCAAATTTTGACAGGTGGGGACTTCGTGCAGCCCGGATAATGCCTTGACTAAAAACTGCAATCTTTGATTTTTTTCTTGCTCGTTGTGCGACATACTCTGGCTAACAATCTTTATTACGTTGGCGGCCAGCGTTGTCGGTTTTTTCATGTTGCTAGTTGTGATTATTTTCTGCATTTGATGTAGTATGGTGTGCTTGTCGAGAAACTCATAAAACGAGGTATTTTCGTGGATCAATAGTGCCAGGGTGATCTAAAAGTTCAAGCAAAAAATAATTGAACTAGCTTATTATTTTTCAAAACCGGAATTCGTAATACCTTATTACAAAATTTTAAATACCTTTCGAATGATGTACTTTTTGATTTAAAAAAAAATTCAAATAAAAAAACTTTAAAAATATTTGAAAAAACAGCATTTTTTATTTTTTTTTTATAAAAATAGATTTTGTTTCTTGGTATTTCGCATTTCGCCAAACTATTTACAAAATTCCAAGAATTTTGATTTTTTTTTCAAAAAAATGAGGTCATGTGATACTACATTAAAATGGAATTTAAAATAACTTTAAAACAAGCTATCACTCGCTTTTGTAGTATGTATGGTTCTGAAGATATTCATATATTTATAAATGCCTGTAAAGACAGAGGAATATCTTGAGAACTGTATACCGTAAAAAAGCGAGTAATACCTTGTTTTATAGGTATTTTAAAGCCCATTTTGATAAAGTATCACATAACCTAATTATTTTTGAAAAATGATTTTCAAAATTTTTAAAATAATTTTTTTTGATGAACCCATTCTCCATCTTAAAATTTTGTAAATAGTTTGGCAAAATATCCAGAAACAAAATATTTAAAAAAAAAATAAAAAATGCTGTTTTTCAACAATTAAAAAAGTCTTTTTTATTTCAATTTTTTTTTAAACAAAAAGTACATCATGTGAAACATCATTCGAAAGGTATTTAAAATACCTTTAAAACGAGCTATAAACCACTGTCCTAGTTTAAGTAGTTATCGAGGTCCACCCAACCCAACCCATGCACAAGCCGTTAAATCCCACACACAAGGCGTTAAATCACCTTCAGTGGGATACCGTTTATTTCCGAAAATGGTTGCCACATTTCTTATATGTTTGAGCAAAATGGTAGTTATTTTGATTTTAAAGAATTAATTTTAAAAAAAACTAATGATCAAAAAAAAATTAAATTTGGGATTTTTCATTCCCTTTATGGGTACAATAAATGTACCAAAAATTATCGAAATCAGGGAGATGGTCTACCAAACCTCTGGTTGATTTGATTTGAAATGACCCTATACTTACATTTATGAAAGCTTCCAACACTTTTTGTGCTTTAAAATTTTCCACTTCATCCATTTTGTCCCTATCCAAAAGTGATTCTATTACATACAAACATTTTTCTATTACTTCACAAACAAACAGAGTCTGTATCAATCTAAAATCCTCAGGAACAGCATACAAAACTTCCAAGTATAAAACGATTTTAAATAGTGCATCACTATTGCTGTCAACAGTTTTATCAATGTCTTTCTGTACTTTAATTAGAAGTTCTTTTAAAAAGTCATTGTTCTTCTTGTAATTATTAGTTGCCATTAGGATACAAGTATAATTTTTTATGTTGTCTACATGCTCAATTGATGCAATATTAGTGCTTTCATCTATAATTTGAAACAACAAGCTATTTTCAATATTTATTTCGATATCATAACATCTCTGAGAGATAAGTTTGGTAAAGTTTTTTCCCAAAGTGATGTAATCTTTTTTAAAAATGTTTTTGACAACTTCAGAAAGTTCCTTAGAGTATTCACCAAAGTTTCCGATAGACTGTTGAAAGAACTTATTGTCTAAAGTGTCATATCCCTTTCCATTTTCTAGCTTGTAACCCAAACTTAAAAAATCTGGAGACCCTGAGGCAATTTTCCAAATAACTGATAAAATTTGGGAACCCACTTCTTTTCTATTTGATTCTAAACATTTTACACAATAGTCAAAAACTGGGGTTAAAAATTGTTTATAATCATAGAACTCATAGTCTTCGTTTTTTATTAAATGTTCGTGGGCTGTTAAAAAAATCTGGGAGAAAAATCTGGCCAGACTTTTTAGTTGGTCATTATCTAGGCAACTATCGTCAAAAGAGTATAAATAATTTGTTAAAAGTTCAGTCTCTGCTAAGCTAGGGCAAATTGTCCTCTTGGGAAAAGTACAGAGAATTTTTAAAGCAATATTTGATGTGTTTTTTTCATAGAACCATTCTCCTAAATTTGTGTTGAAGTTTTCTTCATAGAAACCTTTTTTTCTGGTTTCCAACAGAATATGAGCTTTTAAAATGTTATCTATTTGTTGATTAACTAGAAATTTGTAAAATTCTGATCTGAAAGCTGCAACACCTGTTGGCACCCAATACTTCAGCAGGCTTTCAAAAAATTCCCTAAAAATAAAAGAGGATTACGAAGAGGATTATTTAAAAGTTTGATAACAAAAATACTAATTTTTGTACCTTACCCTTCTGGGTTAATTTTTTCAAGTTTTTTAGCAAAGCATGGCCAAACTTTTTCTTTCCACTTGTCAAAATCTTTAAACGTCAATTCTTTGTACAAAAATCCTGCGTCTCTGTTCTCAATATTGTTTGAAAACATATGAAGAATTTTTTCAACCCAAACCACTATTTTGTCATCACTGTTTATTGCAAGAATCTGGGTTAGAGCCTGGGTTTGAATTCCTGGTATGGGTATGGTTGAATAACTAAAAATCTTTTTAAATTCTTGTAAATCTGTTGTGGTTGTCAGTATGATTTTAGCTATGTTTTGTCCATGATGTTTGAAACCTTCTATTTGAGTTATGCCAGTGAAGTTTACAAATTTTAAGATATCTAAGGTGGTGTTTTTGTCCAAAATATCCTTTCGTTTCTTTAATAGTGACTCTAGGAGCCTAAGTCCATGTATAGACTCCAGCTTGTTTGGTAAAAGTAGCCTATAAAAGTGTGGTAATATTTCCTGAATTTTTATTTTTGAAATATTTGACTTTCTGCTCCCATGAAATATTTCTGAGTAATGTTTTAAAGAACATAGCAGAATCAAATTACAGCAGTTGTTGTTTCGAATGAAAAGTTTTGTACATTTATCCAGTTGTATATAGCCAGTATCCTCAATAGTTTTCAAAAATATAGAAATTGTATTTAAGTAATCATCTTGTGGGAAAATGGTTGTTAGTGAGAGATAACAGATTTTAGTGGCCGTCTCAAATTCATTTTGATTAAGGCAGGTTTGAGAAACCTGGGAGATGTAACATAATAAACTAACAGCTTCCTTTGTATCTTGTGATAAATTATCCTAAAATAATAAATGTTGACTACTTACTGGGGAATAAAATTTGGTAATTATGCAGTATAGGGTTTTCTGCCATTTTTGATTTTTTTTGAAAAATTCTTTATGGGGGCAGGGGGGGTTGTAATATGTTTTTTTGGTTGTTTTGGGTTGGTTTGAATTAGGTTGGGTTGGACTGTGTTGGTTTGGGTTGTTTTAGTGAAAAAAAAAATAAAAAAACCAAAAAAAAATAAAAAAAAAACAACCGGCGCAGACGGATTTGGGGTCCTAGGGACCCTGGAAGGTGCCCCCATAAAGAATTTTTCAAAAAAAATCAAAAATGGCAGAAAACCGTATACTGCATAATTACCTAAAATTTATATTGTAAAGCCTGTGACTTACCAATTTAGTAAGGCTTTCCATTTTAGAATAAAATAGATCCTGGTTCAAATTTTGGAAAAAACTAAAAAAATTTGGTACACCAAATCAAAATATTCCGGAAGTTAGTCGCTATACTCGAGTCTAACTTCGGATCGAATGCAAATGAACTATTTTGACAACCAACAGCTGAAAAACTTCTTTATTGACGTTTTTGTCATTTTAGGGGTAAATAAATACAAAAATATTTAATAATTAAAAAAATAAATAAAACTCTTTAATTAGCATGTTTTAAGGTGTAGTTTTTAATTTAAAAAAATGGCGAACCGGAAAATGGACGAGTTTAAGCAGAAACTGTTGGGGCTGTTAAACAAACAGGTAAAGGTCAAATTATATTGGTTTTAAATGCTGGGTTTATACAGAAAAATAAGATAAGATAAGACATAAAATAAGAAATAACATAAGAGCTTATGACAAACTCTGTTGGTGTTTCTGGGTCTGGTCATTTCTCGATTTTATATTTTTGTATATCCGTAATAATATTAAGATGTATATTCCAAAATACTTTTTAAAGAAAAATAATTTAAGTAAGGTTTCAATTCAAATTTATAGATGGCAGAGAACATCCGCTTTTTTAATTGCGGTGATTTTAAAGTTACAAAATACAGTGGTATCAAAACCGGGGTGAACCTGAACTTTTGCTGAAAAATCAGGACTATTCAGGACGGATTTTTTCCCCAGGACAAATGGTTAAAAATCAGGACTGTCCTGGCCAAACCAGGACGGTTGGTCACCTTATCTTATGGCAGATTGACCCAACTCATTAAGCTTAAGCATAAATTTAGTAAGTTAGCTAATTCTGTATGTCTGTCTCTTTATTTTAATAAGGAAGAAGAAAGACAGAGATACAGAATAAGCAACAAGTTTATGCTTAAGCATTATTATGAGTTGGGTAAACCTGCCTTTGCTTTAGGTTTTTGGATTTCACTTACATCATCAGAATATGCGGCTACCTGACAGCGTTCTTTCTTGGGTTAGCATACAACCATTTACATTAAAAATTTGACGTTTGTTTAAGCCAAGGCAAAATTGAAATTTGATTAAGGAGCTTGCCAAGTGTAAGCTCTAAAAAAAGTAAAGTAAAAGTAAAATTGAAAAACAGGATTGGGGGTCAAACCATATCAAATCAACCAAAAAAAAGGCACTTTTCGTTTTGACCATCTCCGATTTTGATGATTTTTGGTACACTTATTCTTCTGATCCAAAAACTTAAAAATCCAAAAAATTAAATTTTTTGAATAAGCGGTTTTTGTTTTATTGATTTTTGAAAATAAAGAAATTGACCAATATGCCCTTGACAGGTACTTACAAAAATAGCAATATTTCAAAAACTATTGATCCTATAGAAGCGAGTTATAGCTTATTTTGAAGGATTTTTAAAGACTTTTTAACGATGTGTATCACCATGTAATTTTTTGTTTTTATTATTTTTTTTTTTTATATTTTTTTTTTGAAAAATCTTGAAAACACCATTTTGAATTTTTTTCAAAAAAATACTATTTTTTTTTCAGTATTTTTTTAATATTTTTGGAAAATTTCAGGATGGAGAAGTTATTGGTTCTATTTTTAAAAAAATTATATAAAAAACCTTGCAGGAAAAAACCATACATTTTAGCAGGAAAGAGCGGTACACATACAGTGTGTGTTTGCACAATACATCAAAATATGAAGTTAATGGTAGAATGTTTTAAAATAAACAAGTTTATCTTAAATGATAAGGGTAATCCTGCTTTACCAGACTACCATGCTTGCCTCTCAAAAATGATGTGTAACCGACCAGGAGTTCACTGCTTTTTGGACAAATGTTAGATATGCCCAGGAACTGAGAATTTAAAAAACTTTTTGAATGAAAAGTTCGAAGAAGCAATGATTGACAATGTGACTTTTAAGAAGTGGATATCTGTAGATAGATGCAATATGGAGACATTAATTAAACCAGCAGAGGACTTCATTGAAGAATTTTCAAACGACTTGATTAAATTAAAATCTCATTCTTTTTACACTCACATGCAAAAAGAATACTACAATGAGGTAAAAGACAATTTAAAAAAGGGAGAAGCACTAATCACATGCGACTTCGCTGAAAATTATTCATTTATTTTGCAGGATGAAGTGCAGTCCTATCACTGGACAAATAGCCAGGCAACCCTACATCCTTTTGTAATATATTACAAAACTCATGAAAGAAAACTGGGTCATTTAAATTATATATTTATTTCAGACTGTTTGGTACACAACACTGTGGCATTTCATATTTTCTTAAGCCACCTTATGCCTGAACTAAAGAGGCAAATTGATAATTTAGACAAAATTATCTATTTTTCAGATGGCTGTGCCGCACAGTATAAAAATAAAAAAAAATTTGTTAATATTGTGTACCATCTCGAGGAATTTAAAATTAAAGCAGAATGGAATTTTTTTGCCACCTCCCATGGGAAGAGTGCATGCGATGGACTGGGAGGCACCGTAAAAAGGTTGACTGCTAAAGCAAGTCTGCAGAGACCATATAATGAACAGATTATGACCCCCGAAGATCTTTTTAAATTTGAAACAGAAAACATTCCTGGTATAACATTTAAATATTGTTCATTAAATGACTACCAGCAACATGAAAAGTTTTTGGAAAAAAGATACCTGGAAGCACAATCAATACCTGGGACTCAAAAATTGCACTCGATTATCTCCCTCAGTAATGAAAAAATTATTACAAAACCATTTTCACTAAGTAAAGAGGAAAATATTCAATGTCTTTTTGCAACCTGTGGTTTGTCAAACACAGAAATTGAAAACATTGACTCCGGTTTTGTAACCATAAACTATGACTGTCTTTGGTGGATGGAATGTATCATTGGCAAAAATATAGAAAGCGGGGAATTAAAAGTTAGTTTTTTACATCCTCATGGTCCCTCTCCGTCTTTTTACTTTCCAAAGCCAAAAGCTGATATATTGGTCATAGATCAAAATTCTCTTTTAAGACGGGTCAACCTAAATACTGCCACTGGTAGGACATATACGCTAACTGCAGAAGAAATGACAGATTCCTCAAATATTTTACAAAGAAAATTAGCAACCTAAATATTTTTTATTGTAAATTTTCTATTATTCTTACTTTTCATTTTTTTGTTATACCCATATTAGGTAAATGAGCCCTGTATTAAATATCTTATTATATTTTTAAAGTATGACTCCATTATTTCTCCATCCTAAAATTTTCCAAAAATGTTTTGAGTTTTTGAGATTTTTCAAAAAAAAATTTTTTTTTTAATTAAGAAAAAAAAAATTAAACAAACTATATTGTGTCACACATCATTAAAAAGGTCTTTAAAAACCCTTCAAAATGAGCTATCACTCGCTTCTATAGGATCAATAGTTTTTGAGATATTACTATTTTTGTAAGTGTCTGTCAAAGACATACTGGTCAATTTCTTGATTTTCAAAAATCAATAAAACAAAAACCGCTTATCCAAAAAATTTGATTTTTTGGATTTTTGAGTTGTTTGATAAGACAAATAAGTGTACCAAAAATCATCAAAATCGGAGATGGTCAAAACTATTGCCTGGTTGACTTGATATGGTTTGACCCCATGTCAAATTGAACAGAAAATGTTTTTGTTTACAACCTTATTTATCATTGCATTCAACAACATACTCAGAAATCTTAGATTAAGAAGAGTCAGAATAGTCCCTTGATTTTTGGGGAGAATTTAATTTGTAGGAGCCAATATTCAATTGCTCTGGGGAAGGGTTAAGTTAGTTACCATCCGGATTTTTCCACAATGTCCAGAATTTAGGGGCGTACAGGCATTGGCCTGGAAAAACAAACCAGGTCTGGAATTTAGCTGGCCATGGAAGCATAATAGTAGGTCAAGTATGCGGTATTGGGTCTGGAATTTAGATGGCCATGGGAGCATATTAGTATGCCAAAGAAGATTTGGAAAAGAAGGTTTTGCACTTTTGGATTTAACCTATTGACAGACAAAGGGTCGCCCAGGGATACTACCAAAACTTAATTGCTGAATTACATTACAATGGTGTTTTTATCAAATTTAAGATTGGTTTTTTACTTAATATACCTAAATAAATAAATAGTACCATTTTTTGTGTCTCCCATGACATCTTGATCAAAAAACTTCCCTTTTATGGTTTCACAAAAAAACAGCATCAATTTAATAAAATCATATTTAGAAAAGAGACCACATAGATTTAGAGTTGGTGGAGTGTTGTCTACGGAGAGGGAGCTGAGCCTCGGGCTTCCCCAGGGTTCGATTTTGGGTCCTATTCTCTTTTTGATATGAAGTTTGTTCAGTTTGCGAATGACACATACACAAAAAACGGTAACAGAAACTTGGATGTGGCTGAGAGAATGGTATGGGAAACACAGTCAAGAGCAAAACAGTGGTTTGACAGTAACAAATTGTCACTTACTGTGTATGGATAAAACTCAAAAAATGTTATTTTCTCTTCGGGATACCGAGAATCGAGATACTGACAGTAGTGTCAAGTTTTTGGCAAGTTTTTAGGTGTCCATCTGGATCCAGCTCTTAATTGGGAAATCGATGTTGAAGCTACTTGCAAAAAACTTACAAGCACTATCTACCTGCTAAGAAATCTGGCTGGTTGTGGTTATTCCATTCAACACTATATATGGAGTGATCATTTGTGGAAAGTCTAGTTCCTCGAAAAGGATATTTGCACTACAAAAAAAAGCAATAAAAATAATAGCACAACTTAAATATCGGGAGGATTATAGAGCTTCATTTCGTGAACTTGAAATTCTAACATTTCCATCTGCATTTGTGTATGAAAATCTCATCTATGTCAAGTACCCAACTCGACATAGTAGTGATCTGAGAGCGGTCTTTGGTTGCCTAGTAGTAGTGTCAAGTTTTTGGCAAGTTTTTAGGTGTCCATCTGGATCCAGCTCTTAATTGGGAAATCGATGTTGAAGCTACTTGCAAAAAACTTACAAGCACTATCTACCTGCTAAGAAATCTGGCTGGTTGTGGTTATTCCATTCAACACTATATATGGAGTGATCATTTGTGGAAAGTCTAGTTCCTCGAAAAGGATATTTGCACTACAAAGAAAAGCAATAAAAATAATAGCACAACTTAAATTTTGGGAGGATTGTAGAGCTTTATTTCGTGAACTTGAAATTCTAACATTTCATCTGCATTTGTGTATGAAAATCTCATCTATGTCAACCCAACTCGACATAGTAGTGATCTGAGGGCGGTCTTTGGTCGCCTCACCAAATCTCAGTCTAGACCTGAGTATACATCAGTTAAACTTTATAAAAAACTTCCTAACAGTATTAGAGAGCTTCCTACAAAAAAGTTTAAAATTAAAGTAAAACAGTTTCTTATAGAAAGTGCCTTTTATTCAGAACGGGAGTTTTTAGACTGTGATGCTAACTTTAATGTGTGAGTGTCTCTACCTGTGGTTTGATTTATTTTAATTGTTTGTATTTGTCAGCTGTAGTTGTTACATTTTTACATTGATGTTTTGTTCTAGTTACTCTAATAAGTTTTTAATTCATTTATACTTTAGTTTTAATCCAGTATTTTAAGACAGATTTTTAACTTTCTAACTCATTGACGTATGTAAGAAATTTTGTAAATTTTTTTAATTTAATAAACTATCTATCTTCTATATTTTGGAAAATACAGTTTTATAACTGATCAAACTTCAGTGTCTAAAAATGAGGGTAAGTATTCTGTTAGATATTGAAATTTATAGTATTAACTATATAAGATGCAAAAATCAATAAAAAATGTTGCATGTAAACTGTTTTAAAAAAGATGTATTTTTCATCAATTTTCTTTTAAACCAGTTTGCATGCAACATTTTTTATTGATTTTTGCATCTTATATCTATACCCAATAAGATTTGTACATTTTTCTTGCAGCCTCTAAAAATTCCTTCAATGGGTTTTGATGACTCAAACTACCACTTTCCCCAAGTCCCGACACTGTCGATAAATAGCAAAACCGTCCAAGATGAAAATAGGCCTGCAGATCAAGATATCCTGGAGAGTATTGAGGCTGCCTACTTCTCAATGAACGAGGAATTTGACATTTGTAAATTTGAACTTTCGGTATGGTTGCCTTTTATTTATTAAAAATAAGTATCAAAAACATATTATTTTTTACCTCAGGGAAACCACTGATGATATTAGCGGAGATTACCCATATAAATTAACATGGCATTACTGGCAATACAGGTACAAATTTTGGGTCATTTTTTATTTGAAATTCAAATGTTAGTGCAGGATAGTAGGAGTCATCTGAAACTAGTGGCAGGGTGCCCACTTGTCATAAAATCTTATGAATTCATAAAATTTCAATATTGTCATAAAATATACCCGAAATGTCATAAAATATCGAAATTGTCATAAAATTCATAAAATTTGCACAAAAACCTGAGTATTTTAAGTTTAGTGTAAAGAAACTTTTGATATTCCACCTGTACATTTTCTCATGTCAAATTTTCAATCACAACGGGTAATTAGCGCAGAAATATATAGGCAATTCATCATTCAAACGACACAACAAGAGTTTTGCCGCACTTTTTAATATTAACCAATAGATATGCTTGATTTTTTACTGCACCAAAAAATTGTGTGCTTGAGAAAATGAAAGACTGTTTTTTTTTTGCTTGCTGTAAATCTTGTAAGAAGGTATTCAGAATGGATGGATGTGGAATTGGGCAAGTTAAATCAGTGGCATAGCCCGGGGGTAGGTTTGGTAGTTAAACCCCCCTCCAGGAGGTCCAACACAATTTACAATAAATTAATCATAATCAAGGGCCCGAGGGAGAGCTATAGCTCTCCCACTTTTTTGACCCTTTACTCTGTGTGACATGTGTCTGGTTTGATATTTTAAATTTTAAAAATTTTACAGGCGGTGCTATGACGTAATTATTTTAACAACAATTTTAGTTTAATCCACCCATTCGTGGCACCTAACCCAATCTATTTTTCCAAAAATATTTTACAAAAAACCTAAGAGATCAAATTTTTAAAGAATTTTTTTTTCTCAAGGTTTTCGCCTTTTATTTAGTGTAAATTTTTCAAAATTTTTAAGGATTAATTTTAAAACAAATTTGCCAATGAGACTTGCTTTTAAAAATAAGTATTTTTGTTTTGTGTACGGGTCGTTTTTGAAAAAAGGTAACATTTCAAGTGGTAATTAAAAAGAAAAAACAAATTAGTGTTCTTTGAATTTTGGTATATGGCTATATGGCACAGGTGATAGCCAGCTAACACCAGTTATAACAATTTTACCAAAATCAAGAATCTTTATAGCCTGGTTGATCTTAAAAAATGGTGACATTTGATGTAATAGTTTAAAAAAAAACAAAAATTGATTTACCAATTTTTAGTTAAATATAATATGTTAATATTAATAGCTATATATCGAACTATATATATAATATGCCCTTACTTGATTTCTTCTTTTCTCTCTTTGGTCTATTTCCTTTTTCGTTTCTGGTGTTTTTGCCAAAGACTTTCTAGTTTCGCCATTTTTTTTCTAAAAGTTATTGACTTTTTTTAATTACAAGCGAAAAATTTCACAGGTGTTATCAATAAAATATTCTGAAAGATCACACCGGTGACGTTCACACTAGTGACATAAAAGTTACTAATTTGTATTTTAATGTTAGTAAAATGCCTACTTTTTATACTTAAATCACATTTTTTAAAGTAAATATCTTACCATTTACTCCTTATACAGGCTTCTTAAGATTTTCCTTAGGGATAGGATTTCAATAAATCAAACAGAAATGTCATAGAATGTTCTGCGCGCACAAAAGAAACAGGTTTTGTTTGTTGTGAGCATAAATCATAGTTGCAATAATAACCGTTGACAAGATGTCTGCAAATTCCGCTAGATATCGGCCACACCATGAGATGATCTAATTAAAAATTAGATGTTTTCAGGTCCAAACCACAGCTTTTTCTTGCTTAAAGGAGGCGGCAGGGTCTTCTTCTTCTTCGCTTTTAATTAAATTTCTTTCCATTCTGTTCTACTAGTGACATCTATCCGGAAACGGCCAAACCATGCAGCTAGCACTAGCAGCCAAAGAAATCAATAAACGGCGCTGTTTTTCCTGCAGAGCTCTTTGCTTGCGATATTATTGATTTTAAATAAAGCTGGCCCTACACTACATTTGATATTTTCGAGGTGTTTTATGACATGATCTCGAAACATGTAGCGAACCAATTCTTCAAAACTAGCGAGAGGATAAAAGCGAAAAATAAGAGGCTGCCAATATTTGTAACACCCAAAAAGAGGTGAAAAGATTTATTTTGCTCTGTTTCTTTACAAAAAAACGTTTTTTTTACGAAAAACTTGAGCTCTGCCACTTTTTTTATTTTTTTCTTCAACTTTCTCGATATTTTCGTCATACCGTAGAAAAAAATTATTTCCCTCATGGTCATACTCTACTTTTATTCGAAAAAATTTAGAAACAGAGACGGGATCAGTTTTCCTAAAACGGGGGATCTTGGTTTCGAGTGAGAAGATAAAGGGCGCCGCAGGCAAAAATTTTTCAATTAAATTAGCTGAACGCAAAAATGTTAGAAAAACAAAGCACGAAATAAAAATGGCGCCGCTTATAATTTTTTTTCAAAAATTACGTAATTTCGGGAACGCAAAGAAATAGGTCTAAAGAGTATAATTTTTAAGAAAAAAATATCAATTTTCTCGCCCTCCTCCACTGGGACTACAGGGGCCGTGCACAAATTACGTAATGGTCATAGGGGGGAGGGGGGTTACAAACCGTTACGTAGGGGGGAGGGGGGTTTTCGACAGCGTTTGCATTTGTGTAAAACTAAGAAAATTTGGAATGAAAATAAGTGAAAAGTTTTTTTTTTGGAGGGGGTAGTGGTCTTGAAATCGTTACGTAATATTAGGGGAGTGGCGTGCCAAACCGTTACAAAACATTACATAGGGAGGGGGTCAAAAATTGGTAAAATCACCGTTACGTAATTTATGCACGACCCCACATCCTCCTTTTTGATTTCGAATCAAAGTGCAAAACCCGGGTTGGACGTTCGAAGGCGTCAACCCGTCCTATTTGCTTGATAAAGTTTCTACGGAAATATCTCAGTCGATTTCTCCGGCCGTGTATGAACGCTTTAGGTTAGGCATTTGCATGTATCTCAGTCCCCAGCCTGTAAACAGTGCGTAAGGACAATGGTTACAAAATGAAAAGCCGAAAAATATTTTTTTTTACGATATCTTTCATCAGTTTGGTATTAAAGTCGAGAAAAAACAATTTTTATTCCAGTCCTAAAGGTATGAAGATGGAAAAACATTAGAAAACAACAACCTGGAATGGATTTACTACGTGTAAGATGTAGTGACAACATCGCCCCATGCCCATCCTTTTCTGCCTAATGTGCTTTTCCGTTTGTCTGCGTCTTATACACGGCTGCTTGGCCCCCTAAGGATTTGCTTAGGAAACCTGTATATATAGAAACACGTGTGACATTTATCTCGGCCAAAACGTTAATACGAGTGACACCAAAATCAATTAAACGTGTTTTTTTTTTTGTTTTTTGATGAAGACCAAAAACTTATGTCAAGGTATTTTTTTTAGGATTTAAATTTTTGAGCTTTTATTTATCGAAATCATTATCTAAATAAATTTTATGATCCTAAAGTGTTTTTTTGTTATATCTAAATCTATTAACTTTGAAAATTACAGATCACACCACGTGACATGTCACATGGTGTGAACCACTTTTTTTCCATGGAGACATTTCTTGGAGAGTTCATTACTGCTGGATAATGTTAGCTTTCGAGTACACTAACTATCCTCCTACTTTCTCTTCAAAAGGATAAGTGGTTTTCTTTAGTTCAAGAGCTCAAGCAATAGGCATCTACCTAATTTTTAAAAATTTGCTATAGTATTTGTATTGTAAATATTTTAATTTTAATGATAAATGAACAAATGAAAAAATAAGGTGCAGGATTTATTATCTCACACAATTATAGGTACCTACTTGGAAATCAATTTTTAAAATTTATTTATCATTTTAATATCGATTTACATCCACTTCCTGGTTTTGCCTGAACGACGTGTTAGCGGAGTTCGAGCAAGAAGTAAATTGGAAAAGACTTTCCGCACGCTTTAGGTACAACATTTTTCCTATGAGCGTGAGGAAAACAAAAAAAAATCCGTGCGTGAAAAAAAGGCTTTTTCCGCATGGCGTGCGGTAATTTATTTTTTTTATGCACGCTGTGCAGAATAGTGACACGCACGCTCATAGGAAAATATTAAATACATTTTTCAAAAATTGTGATAATATAAAAAAAATCAATTTTTTCCCATTGGTACTCACGTAGTGATTTGCGGTACATCCATGTTTGTTACAATTAAGTCCGGGCATTTATCTCAAAAATTTTTAATATTGTTTATAAAAACCAATAAAAATATTATCAATGATATGTAACCCCCCCTCATCCCAAGGGGGTTTCATACTTATTAAGAATGGAAAAACACACGTCTCTTCCTTTATAAGATGTTTTCTATCCCCCGAATATAATATTTTAGAAACTGCCAGAGGTGCTAGACTGTGACCAAATCCAAAACGATTTTAAAAATCTCAAACAGCAACACCAGGTTGTCTCCAAAAAAGTACTCCAATTGATATTGGAGCATCAAAACTCATGTGGAGATGAGTTTGAAAAAATTCAGGAGATCTTGACGGAAGTGAGAGAGACATACGAATCGTGTAGAGAAAGCAGAAAACAACTTGGCATAGCTGGGAAACAATTTTCAGCCAGCTTGAGCATTTTAGCAAATTATCGAAAAAGAAAATTGGCGCAAATTTTGTTGGGAAATTTGAAAATGATCAAAAATTTGGTAAGTTTATGGTAAACAGTCAGTGTTAGATTTGAAAAAAAAATTATTTTTCCATTAATTAGTGTTCCTTGCAAAATTTATAGGGTCAAACCATATCAAGTCAACCAGGCAATAGTTTTGACCATCTCCGATTTTGATGATTTTTGGTACACTTATTCGTCTTATCAAAAAACTCAAAAATCCAAAATTCAAATTTTTTGGATAAGCGGTTTTTGTTTTATTGATTTTTGAAAATCAAGAAATTGACCAATATGTCCTTGACAGACACTTACAAAAATAGTAATATCTCAAAAACTATTGATCCTATAGAAGCGAGTGATAGCTCATAAATTTTCGAAAAATCTCAAAAACACATTTTATTAACATTTTGGGAAAATTTTAGGATGGAGAAATAATGGAGTCATACTTTAAAAAAATAATAAGATATTTAATACAGGGCTAATTTACCTAATATGGGTATAACAAAAAAATGAAAAGTAAGAATAATAGAAAATTTACAATAAAAAATATTTAGGTTGCTAATTTTTTCTGTAAAATATTTGAGGAATCTGTCATTTCTTCTGCAGTTAGGGTATATGTCCTACCAGTGGCAGTATTTGGGTTGACCCGTCTTAAAAGAGAATTTTGATCTATGACCATTATATCAGCTTTTGGCTTTGGAAAGTAAAAAGACGGAGAGGGACCATGACTTCCTCTAACCCCGTACGCTTCTAATTTTTCCAAAAGAATTTCATGATTTATTGTATCAAATGCTTTTGATAAATCCAAAAAAAGTCCACAGGCCGCTCCCCTAGATTCAAGAGTCGAAATTATTGACTTGTTCAACTCTAAAAGAGCCGATTCTGTAGACCTTTTCGGGAGAAAGCCATGTTGAAAATCGTTTAAAAGTGAATTTGTCAGAAAAAAATCTAACAGCCTTTTATGTATTAATAACTCATAAATTTTTGCAAAGGATGAAATCAGACTTATAGGCCTGTAGGTGCCCCCATAAAGAACTTTTCACTTAAAACCAAAAATGGCAGAAAACCGGATACTAAATAATTACCCTAAAATTATTAGCAGAGCCACAACACACAAAAAAAAAACAAGTAAAAATGTAGGTAGGTATTTCTTACTATTACTTACCCTACTACAGGAGAGAGTTGTTCATCCTGTTCCTTGTGTTCCTTGGAAAGTTTCATTCGACAATTGTCACAAATTTTCATGTCAGTGTCCACCCCTTTAAAGGAAGTCATCCAATTTGTCACATTCCGTAACTTTCCGGAATGTTTCTCCTGACTTAATGGATCACAACACCTCACAAAAAAATTTGCCCATTGTTTTGGCTTATTTTGTGCCATTTTACAACACACGAGTCCGATAAATGTTTTAAATTAAAAAATAGCAATTTATCACATAAACCGCAGGTTTGCAATTAATTATTGTCAAAACTTTTCCTGTCTGAACCAGAAATGATACAAATAGGGGTAAGGGCCAATAAAAAGTAATGGGAGGAGCTAAACATTTTGCAGGAATTAACATGTTTAAATGTATAATAGGTGGGTGAAAAGATCTTGGGTGGAGAGGAGGAAAATTGAAGAAATACTCAAAATTTTGCAGGAATAAACAAGTTTGGAAAAACCTTTCATGTATCTTACAAGACTGGGAGCAATTGACAAGTTTTTAGATATAAAGAGTAAATATATAGGTATTTATCGAAAAATGTATGGTTTTTTCCTGCAAGGTTTTTTTATATTATTTTTTTTAAAATAGAACCAATAACTTCTCCATCCTGAAATTTTCCAAAAATATTAAAAAAATACTGAAAAAAAAATTGTATTTTTTTGCAAAAAATTCAAAATGGTGTTTTCAAGATTTTTCAAAAAAAAAATATTAAAAAAATTAAAACAAAAAATTACATGGTGATACACATCGTTAAAAAGGTCTTTAAAAAACCTTCAAAATAAGCTATAACTCGTTTCTATAGGACCAATAGTTTTTGAAATATTGCTATTTTTGTAAGTGCCTGTCAAGGGCATATTGGTCAATTTCTTTATTTTCAAAAATCAATAAAACAAAAACCGCTTATCCAAAAAATTAAATTTTAAGTTTTTGGATCAGAAGAATAAGTACCAAAAATCATCAAAATCGGAGATGGTCAAAACGAAAAGTGCCTTTTTCTTGGTTGATTTGATATGGTTTGACCCTATATACAACATTAAAATCAAGAATAAAATGATTGAAATACATTTATCATCAATTTACTCCAAATTACAATATGATATCTACTATATAAAACTTCAAAATAAAGCTATAAAAGGCATTCCTAAACTTCTATTTTTAGAACAATTTAAAAACCAAAGTGTTAACATGATATTATCAACCTAAATATTTTAAAATTTATCCAAAGATATATGAACTATGTTTTATTTGGCCTTTTAATTCATTTCCAATCCAATATCCAAATAAGATTAACCATCCATATGAAACCAGAAATAAATATAAAACTGATTTGTAGCACATCAATTTCAAGCAAAAAATCTTTGTAATGGAATTTATATACACGGTGTTCAAAATAAAACTTATTTTCTTATAAACATGTGTTTCCAAATTTTTCATTACCGATTTTCAGAGCTTTAAAAATTTTAATTAAATCTAGCAAGTTACAAAAAAATATTTGCGGCTGACGTGCGGCCGCAGATCAATTACCAACGACGTGTCAAAATCCATCTCCGGGAAGTACGAAATATAAAAAATAGCGGCAGTAGTGGTAGTAAATTTACGATCTTCATACTAAATTTTGAATCACCCTGTATTCATTTACAGCACAGCTTCGATCAAAGATGTCATGAAATGTTGCAAAACGAGAATTATGCAGGCGCCATTTTGGAACTGAAAAGGTGTGAGAAAATCGCTGTGAAATATAGGCATTTCAGCTGCGTAGCCGCATTGACTTACAAGCTACAAGAAACGTTGGAGAATACAGACACTCAGTTGGATAGAATTTTGTCACAGGTATATGTTGGTTTATTTCACTTCCAGGTAAAGGTCCACCAGGAGTAATCACAAAATTCGAATTTACCATTCTTTAAATGGAAAGGTGCTTCTAACGGCTTTAGGGAGAGGCCCCCAAGTGAACTATTTTTTAGGTCCAGGTTTTGGAAAGAAAATTTAAGGCACTAGTGTTTTTTGACAAACGTCTTTTTTTGTCAATTGTTTTGGCTTCATTTCTCTATTTACTAAGCGGAATAAAGAAAATACCACCCAAGGACATTATTGGCGGCCCATTTGGGGGCCCTGACTGAAGGCCCACGGCATACCAACATTTTTTTCATGAGGATGTACCACTTGTGACACCTTTTAGGAAAACTTCTTAAAAAAGAAATTCGATTAAATAATTTTGTTTGACATCTATCCACCCAAGTGTTAAAAATTTTTAAATTATTTCTTTATTTACTAAGTGGAATAAAGAAACTACTACACAAGAATATTATTGACACCCCATTTGGGGTTGCAGCGTAGTTACCTTTTTCTAAATTTACTATCATTAATACAATCAAATTGTCCTTTTTTTTGTAGATGTGTTTTAACTTTGACAGCTACAGATATAGCAAACTTCAAGCGGCTTATAGGTTATTAGAAAAATCTCAGGTATTAATCATCGACAATATTCACGTGCATTACATCACTGCAATATACAACACGTCGTTTAAAATAGTGAACTCTTATGTCACACAAACAGAGAATGTGGAAAATGCGGAACATGGCGAGAAAAATCCCTACAAGGCTTCGTGTCAGGTAATTCTGGGATTGGTTTATTTAATTTATTTAACAATACCATGTAGAGTTTCAATTGATCTCCTGGGGCCCAATTCTTGAACCACTCGAGTTTTAGTCGTATACGAATCACATTTTGTCAAAAAGTTGTCGAAAAAAGAGTCAATTTTTACCAAATATGCCCACAAATTCTAACTCGTATGCACAATGCACAATATTTAATTGAAATGGGCCCAAAATTCAAATATTTTATTTTTGGCGGGAAAAATAGAACGGTTTTTGACGCTTAGATGTCGTTTTCGCTCGAATTTGCATCAAGTGGAAGAAGCAATCGATGCAAATCCGAGCAAATATGACATACGAACGTCAAAACTTTGCAAAAAAAAGCGCATCATAAACGTAAAAATGTAATTTTACGGCGAATTTAATTTAATATTACATATTTTCAGCACGAGTTCAATGTTTGTGCCTTAATAGTAGTAGTAGTAGTAGTAGTGGTAGTGGTAGTGGTAGTGGTAGTGGTAGTGGTAGTGGTAGTGGTAGTGGTAGTGGTAGTGGTAATGGTAGTGGTAATGGTAGTGGTAGTGGTAGTGGTAGTGGTAGTAGTAGTAGTAGTAGTAGTAGTAGATGGGCGGCCGTAGGCCCGGCAATTAGGCTGCATACGTGTACGTGCCCCTTTGGATGCAAGTTTTCTTTCTCTAAGAGGACTTAATTTTGCCTGAGACACCTCTTTGTCGAGGGCAGGGATCTTTAGACTGCGTAACAAGTATACACAGTGGACCGCCGTCTTCGAAGGGTGGTCCTGCTACCAACCAAATCTGTCGGAGTCCAGACGCGTCCCATGGAGTCGCGATCTCGGAGAAGTCCAGGTCGACCTTTTTTTGGGTCACCGGCTAGTCTCCTCGACCCAGTTTGGCGGGGTCCTCGGCCGTCCACCTTTGAGTCCCGCAAAGTTTTCAGTGCAGTGTCAACCGTGCCGCCTACTTCTACCTCGTTTGTTGTTACTCTATGCACAACGGGCCGTCCGTCGTCGTCTCGAGTCGCATTCGGTGTTGTGTGAAGCAATGTGTACTTGCCGAGATCCGATCCTGCGATCTTTGTTCTGCAGGCTAAGACGCTGTTCACTGGTCTACGGCGGCCCCAGGGCGTTAATAAGTAGATAAGATAAAATTTACCCCTTTTTTCGTCAATTTTTTGCTAATGTGGTCCGTATACGACTGAAACTCGAGTGATTCAAGAATTGGGCCCCTGATCCCGCCCAGTTCTCAGAGAAAATAGAACATAGGGAATGGATATCACCAAAGAAAAAGTGGCAAATTTTGAACGAGCGGATGGAGCAATCTGAGAGGCATAACGGTTAGGTATATTTATATTTATAAACCTTGATTTAAATATTGTCCTGTGTGAGTGGGTTTACGATAGACTGTTGTTCTGATGTCACACGAGTAGAAAGCGACATCAGAACAACAGTCTATCGTAAACCCACTCACACAGGACAATATTTAAATCAAGGTTCAAATCATTCTGCTACAACCAAACGAGGCATAATCAAAACTTTGTATAACAGAGCCGTTCAAATTTGTAACAATTCTCATGACTTGGAATGGTTACAGCCTGAAACTTATAACAGATACTTTTCTAATTTTCAACAAACAGGACAGAGAAAACAAGACCAAAACCAGGCAAATGCATTCCTTACAATCCCATACGTTAAAGGAGTATCAGAGAAGAGTAGCGAAAAACTTTAATATTTAAACAGCTTTTAAATCTAGTAATACAATTCGAAGCCTTCTTAGTAAAACAAAACCGGAGAACAAACAAAATAAGGAATGCATTTACCAAGTTCCTTGTGAGTGTGGTGAATCATACATAGGCGAAACTAAAAGATCACTATCTGTTAGGCTTAAGGAACATCAGACGAATACCCAAAAAGGTGAAACCACGAAATCAGGAATTGCCGAACATGCATGGTCAAAACAACACCGAATGAAGTGGGCAGAAGCAAAGATTTTGCACAAGGAGTCACACTGGAAGAAACGAAAATTCCTTGAAGCTGCCTTTATTGGGCAGAATCAGGGTATTTTCAGTAAACCAAGTGTTGAAATCCCAAATATTTGGAAGCCCCTCCTTGGGCGGAGCCAACTTCTTAAACTTCAAGGTTGAGTGATTTCTCACAGTATATAAGTACGTAGCCTTAGGAATTGATTGTAGTTTGCACCTGAAGACGATCAGAGATTGTACTGATCGAAACGTCGTGTATAAATAAAATATAGACAATGGAAGTCCGAAACACAGAGTTAATTTCAAACAATTTGTATAATTTCACAAATGCAGCCGGGAAACAAGTCTGTAATAAACTCTCTTTTAACTTTAGCAAGACTTGATAGCTTAAATCAGGAGCATCCTGGTTAGGCATTGGGAAACTCTGTAGGGCTAACCAAGGTATTTTATAATAACCGAATCCTTAGTATGCCAACAGACCACACCAAAATACAACTTTGAAAAACCGTTTCAGGTTCTGTTTCCGACGAAGGAAGAGTGGGAAAGGAATATAAATCAACTTACCAAAGCTGACCACGTTTGGTACACAGACGGATCAAAAACCAAGGACGGTTTTCAGTTGGATTCGGTAAACCTCGCTACTATCTTCCAAGCCGAGGTTTACGCCATAGAGCTAGCCGACAAAGGCATCTCTAACAGAAGCATCAAAATCATATCAGATAGTCCAGCTGCCAAATAAGATCCGATCACTTTTGGTTTGGAATTGCCTTCAAACTCTACTAAAGATCTGTGGAACCAACAAAATCACTCTTGTATGGGTCCCGGGCCACACAGGAATTGAAGGAAACAAAAAAGCCGACTCTGTTGCTAAGGCAGGAGCGGAATCTGCGTTTTTAGGGTCAGAGCCCTGCTTTGGACTAACTAAAGCCACGGTTAATAGGGAATTATCCGAGTGAATTAAAATAAAAGGGGTGCAGCACTGGCACTCAACTCCGGAACAACCGCATTTCACAGCCTTTCTGAATAAGCCAGACAAACGTAGAGCAAAGCAGCTCCCGCAATTACCAAGGAACAGCCTGAGAATAATCACAGGTCTGTATACAGGCCAGTGCTGGCTCAACCAACACATGAATAGAATATCATATGCCACTGCGTTACCAAATAGACTGATTTCCTTTATCAGGGAAGTTTTGATGAGTGACTTGTTGACAGGGATGAGCCACAATAGACCTCTTAGGTCGCATCACTCACTCATAACAAACCTAACCTAACTCTTTTTATCATAGAAAAGAGACAAAGAAAGAAGTCGTAATTTTAATCCAGTACTACCCATCTGCTTGTAATAAAATAAAAAAAGAGAGTGGATTTGACGTCTGTCAAAATTTAGGACCGCTGTCAACCAGGACCGGACAAGACCGGGCATCAATTGAAACTCTCGCATATGGATGATTAAAATTTGTGATCGTTTATATTTTAACCTTGTTATAATAATGATTCTGATATCAAAAGGTAGCTGCAGCCCATACATTTCAATCTATGTAATCACTGCACATCCACTAAAGCCTAATCCTGACGGTGCAACGTTGTCGCCGCAATCCTTTAAAATAGATTTTCACTAGAAAAAGTAATAATAAGCAAAACAGAATATATTATCTTTAGGATTTGCCCACCAACAAGGCCTAATATGTTGGCAAATCCGAAAACTTCCATGAAATAGAACATGTTTTAATTTATGCAACTTCACAAATCTATTAGCCCTTAGGGCCATTTTTAGACATAAATCTTTAAATCCCAGCAGATTATTTTAATAAATCAGAAATTCTTCTTCCCCAAAATATACTGTATATTTTTAAACGCTGACCAGCAAAAGTAAACTGAAAATAATTTTACAAAATATCGGCGACTGTGAGAACAGAGGCATGCGTCATCCAGTGAGCGGTCGACACAAGCTTGACAAGTGCTGAAAAGTGAAGCGTGGAAAGAACCATGGGCATGCGATATATTTATATTGCAAAGAATAATTTCTGATTTATTAAAATAGTGTGCTCAGAGCAAGTGATTTTGTTTAAAACAAGTTAAGTACCTACATTTAGTGGACGTTTAGTAAAGAGTCGATTACAAAGACTAAAATGTTTTGGCAGCGACTTTTTGAGAATCATTTTTCTATCCTAAATAGTTATCGAGATATTAAGGTCTAAACTTGATCAAAATATAAACGATCAACTTGTACTTATATTTATTTCTTTTACTTGACTGAATTTGTTTTTTCTTTCAGTCTGTGAATCAAGACGTATTTATTCCCTGTCTAGTGCACTTATGTAAAGTTTTGTTTAAGATAGTCTTAAGTTATCACCAGTTGGTAAAATGGCACAACAACCAAGAATGTGACGTAGAAAATGAGGACGCAATTGGTATGTAAAAAAATTACGTTGGATCTTTCATCTTTTCACAACACAACAAAACAACATACAATAACAACGTGGTGGTGGAAGGTGGTCATCAATTTGACGTCGTGTATACGGACCTGTCTAAGGCCTTCGAGAGTGTCTGTCACAGGCTATTGTTGTGTAAACTAAATAAAATCGGTATTTCCGGAAATTACCTATCTGTGATCGAGTCTTACCTCTTTGGCAGGACACAAGAGGTGATTGATTGTGGTGAGACATCAAAACAAGTTGAGGAGTCATATGGTGTGACCCAAGGGTCACACATTAGTCCGATTCTGTTTTCATTTTTGAATGATATTGAAGAGTGTTTTTGTGATCAGAATTCGACGTGTGATTGACGACCACTCGCATTTGCAAGAGGATCTTGACAATTTAACAACGTGGTGTGATAAAAATCTGCATCGCTCAATGTGAAAAAGGGCAAAGTGATTTCGTTTACGAAAAGTTTAAATCCGATTAGACCTCTTTACTTCATTA